>PVIA01013021.1:0-34468 GCA_004024845.1 Tonatia bakeri | reverse complement strand
TTTTTTTTTTTTTTTTTTTTTTTTTTTTTTTTTTTTTTTTTTTTTTTTTTTTTTTTTTTTTTTTTTTTTTTTTTTTTTTTTTTTTTTTTTTTTTTTTTTTTTTTTTTTTTTTTTTTTTTTTTTTTTTTTTTTTTTTTTTTTTTTTTTTTTTTTTTTTTTTTTTTTTTTTTTTTTTTTTTTTTTTTTTTTTTTTTTGGCACTCCTGTTACGTAGTAAGAGGTGGAGACTTGGGTTTTCACCCAGGCGGGGTAACCCATATCACTGGGTTGTGACAGTGTATGTGGGGAAGGGGTCTGAGAGGGAACAATGGTGCTTGCTCTGCTCTCTCCTGGATTTCAGGTACTTCCCCCACTACCCACAAGCAAATTGGGCCTTTCTGGTGCTGATTTCTGGGTGGGTGGGTTTATGTACATTCTAGGGCCCTGTGGGTCTCTCCAACAAACTCTCCTGTGAGGCTGGGAGTTTGTCCTGCTGTCACCTTAACCCCCCACAGATGTTTTCAATCAATGTTTGAGGCTTTTACTTCCCTACACTGGAACCCTGGGTTGCTCCTCAGTTGTTCCTCCCAGTTTATCTGCACAAATGTGGGACTGCCTGCTCCACCAACCTCTGCCTTGTGGTGAGTCTTCTCTGCCCAGCTGCCCATCTCCACCCCTCCTACTGGTCTGGATGAATATGTCTTCTTTAACTCCTTAGTTGTTGGACTTCCATACGGTTTGATTTTCTGTCAGTTCTGGTTGTTTTCGTTTTTAAATTGTTGTTTTCCTTCTTTTGGTTGTGCGAGGAGGCACAGTGTATCTACCTATGCATCCACCTTGGCTGGGAGTCAAATTCTGCACTTCTAACAAGCATTTGGAAATGCCCATATGGTTGGTCCACAGACTTTGGACAACAAAACTTACATAGACTTCATCCAGCTTCCTTGATGTCCTGTACTTCTTTGCTCTCCTGGTGTTCTGGTGGCATACATAAAGTTCTTTTGTTATTTTTTCCCTTTATAGGATCAGACTTCAGACTTTCTTGCATTGCAAAATGAATAACTACCTGCTCAAGTGAGACAGAAGGATCTCTCTTGTGTTTTCATCTCCTTTTCTGTTCTCTTTGTCCTTGTGGGCTTATAGCTTTTGATTCCTCTTTTGTCATTTTAGTAGGATACAAGAGGAAGCAGAAGTAAATACAGGAGCTTGAGTTGCCACATTCTCTGAAGTCTATTTAGACAATTGCAGGTGTCTGAAAAATATTTTCTGACTGTAAAATTCTATAGAAGTTAGTTTAGAGATTATTTGTTGGGCATACAGAGAGGTAATGGTTAGAGGTCCCTTTTTGCTCTTGTTTCATCAAGTATAACTACTTAGGGTATATAACTAGTATCTATCAGTTATAGAGCTGGGCTACAATAATACCTGAAGAATAGGAAGAGGGAGAAAATGCACAAGAAGTAGGAATATGGTGAGCTTGGGAAATTATGGATTTAGCAATCACCAGTTTACTGTTGCATCTATAAGAAAACAACTTATTTCTCATTCAACTTAAGAATGGAGGTTTGGCTATGACTAGGTAGCATCAAAGAAACAACCACAAGGTGGTAGCTATAGAAGATTCTATCTGTCTATCTATGTATTTATTTGTCTATCATTATCATCTATCTATCCACATATATGTAAATGGATATATTCCTTCAAGATAATGTATCCTTATATGTATCCTTATTTTCTAGAATGTATTTATACATATGAAAGAAATAAAAATGATATTCTTTTTCTCTGCTTTTTATATAAAATATAACTGTTATATATACTGTTGTACATATTACTTTTTTTCATAGCAGTATTTGGTATATATCCTCATTCTTTATGTAGTTGCATATTACTCCAGGATATGAATGTACCATAGTCAATTTAACCCATTCCTTTTTGACATCTCATATTTGGGTTATTTTCAATTTTTTCACTCTTACAAATGTTGCTAAAATCTATGTAATTTGACATGTATGCTGACAGATCTTTGGGATAAATTTTTCAAAGAGGGATTTCTAGGTCAAAGGGGACATACTTTTGTAGATATTGCCAACTACTAACTGTTCACCATAAGTATTTGGCAAGTTTACACCGTTTCATATTTTTGCCAATCTGATAGATATTTTTAAAAGGTATTTTTCTTAGTACATGTGGGGTTGAACATCTTTTTGTGTGCTTAAGGACTACTTGAATATTTCGTCTGGAACTTGTATATTTCAACTGTTTATTTTCTTAGTCAGTTTTCCTACTGAACTTTTTCTTATAGAGTTCTTAGAACTCTTATATATTAAGGAGATGTGGCATACACCCTAAAGTGACACCTGTTGAGTGACACCATGTATAATCCCCTCTCCTTAAATGAGAGGAGAACCTGTGACTTACTTCTAACCAAGAGAAGATGGTAGAGATGAAGACATTTTCGAGACTTACTTCAAATTTGTAATCACTTGACTTGAAGTTAATCAAAAGAGAGGTTACTTTTGGTGGGTCTGACCTAACTGGAGGGTCTAAGAGAGGTCAGAAACTAGAAATAATGAAGGCTGGCTCTCTGTTGCTGGTGCTGAAGAAGGAAATTGCCATAAATTCTTCCATCCACATGAGGGAGTTTGCAAGCAGGTCCTTCCCCAGTCAAATCTCCAGGTCAGAACATGGCCTTTAGGATTTGAGTCATAATGAGAGAGACTTTCCCTATTCTAAGATTATTTTTAAAAAATCCCCATGTTTTTCTTCTAGAACTTTGAAACTTTGTTTTTGTACACTTGTAATTTAATTTGACTTAAGGTGTAAGGTATGGATAAAAGTGTGCTTTTTTCCAGATGACTACCCAGATATCTCCATACTTCTTATTTAGTGGTTCAACTTATCCCTCACTGGTGTGAGAGACTACTTTTTTCATGAATTCTCTTACATATTTGGATTATCTAAACTTTTAATAATTTTATAGCATTTTTTCCTTGAATGTAATTTAGTTCATTATTTCTTAGAACTTTTTAAAGGGAGGTTATTTCTTAGAAGCTAGGAATTTTACATTGTTCATCTTTCTGTCCCTTTATTATTATTATTATTATTATTTTAAAGATTGTATTTATTTATTCATCTCACATGGCCTCTATTGGGGACCTGGCCCACAACCCAGGCACGTGCCTGGACTGTGAATCAAACTGGTGACCCTTTGGTTAACAGCCCGTGCTCAATCCACTGAACTACATCAACCAGGGCCCTTATTTATTTTTTTAAGTTATGTTTTATTGCTTATGATTTTATAGATGTCCTGATATTTCCCCCTTTGCTCCCCTCCACCTAGCAACACCCACTCCCACGGGTGATCACCACACCATTATTCATGACCACGGGTCATGCATATAAGTTGTTTGGCTACTCCACTTCCTATACTGTATTTACATCCCCATGGCTATTTTGTAACCACCTATTTGTCCTTCTTAATCCCCTCATCTCTTCACCCATTACCTCCCTCCCATCTAGCAACCATCAAAATGCTCTCCATATCCATGATTCTGCCTCTGTTCTTTTCTTAGTTTGTTTTTATATTCAATTGTTGACAAATATATGGTTTTTCCATTTTATTATTCATAGTTTTGGTCTTCTTTTCTTAAATAAGTCCCTTTAACCTTTCATACAATAATGGTTTGATGATTCTTAACCCCTTTAGTTTTTTTTTGCCTGGGAAGACCTTTGTCTGAGCTTCGATTCTAAATGATATCTTAGTTGGGCAGAGCAATTTTGGCTGTAGGTCCCTGCTTTTTATGACTTTGAACATTTCTTGCCAATCCCTTCTAGCCTGCAAAGCTTGTTTTGAGAAACCAGCTGACAGTCTTACAGGAACTCCCCTGTAGGTAACTAACTTATTTTCTCTTGTTGCTGTTAAGATTCTCTCTTTATCTTTAACCTTTGGCATTTTATCTATGTTTTTAAACAATATTTTTTAAAATTTATTTTTAGAGAGAGGGGAAGGGAGGGAGAAAGAGAGGGAGAGAAACATCAATGTGTGGTTGCTTCTCACATATCCCTAACTGGGGATCTGGCCTGCAACCCAGACATGTGCCCTAGACTAGGAATTGAACCTGTGATCCTTTGGTTTGCAGGCTAGTGCACAATCCACTGAGCCACACCAGCCAGGGCTAACTTTTGTCATTTTGATTATAATGTGTCTTGTGGTTGACCTCTTTGCATCCATCTTGTTTGGGACTCTCTGTACTTCCTGGACTTGCATGTCTATTTTCTTCACCAAATTAGAGAAGTTTTCTTTCATTATTTTTTTCAAATATCTTTTTCAATTTCTTGCTCTTTCTCTTTCCTTCTGACATATCTGTGATGCAAATGTCATACTTCTTGAAGTTGCCACAGAGGCTGCTTATACTATCCTCATTTTTTGGATTCTTTTTTCTTCTTGTTGTTCTGATTGGTTGTTTTTTGCTTCCTTCTGTTCTAAATCATTGATATGATTCTCAGCTTGATCCACTATTATTTCCCTATAAATTTTTCTTTTTTCAATTAGTGTATTCTATCCTCAATTTCTCACCAGATATTTTTTATGCTGTTGAGGTCCTCACTAAGTTCCCTGAGCATCCTTATAACCAGTGTTTTGAACTCTGTATCTGGTAGACTGCTTACCTCCATTTTCTTAGCCTTTTTTCTGGAGTTTTGATCTGTTCTTTCATTTGGGCCATGTTTCTTTGTCTCCTCATTTTGGCAGCCTCTCTGTTTCTGTTTCTATGTATTAGGTAGAGTTGCTTTGATCTCACAGAGATTCTGTGTCTTGGTAGTGTGACCAATTGTAGTAGGTGTCCTGTGGGGTCCAGTGGCACAATATTAAACAATATTTTTTTTAAATTTATTTAAAATCACCCAAGCTGGGTACTCAAGATGTGCCCTTTGTGTGGGTTGAGTATACCCTTCTTTTGTAGTTGAGACTTGGTTGCTATTAACAGATCAATGGGAAGGATTTACCCAGGCCAGTCAGCTGCAAGGATTGGCTGTGACCATTTACCATCAACCTCTGCCCTCTGTGAGGATAAGCTGTGCAGGGATAGGGTGGCAGTGCTCTAACATGGTCTGTAGCTATCCACTGGGTAGGCTGGCCTTGGGGTTTCCTGGGTGGTGCGGGCTGAGATCAGCCCCCAACTGTGTTTTGCCTGGGACCACCATTCCTGAGTTATAAAACAGTCTGAGATGGCTACTACTTGTGCTGGGCTTGGAGATTCCCAGGTGAAGCCAACCTGTGAATCTAGGCTTGCTGCTGCTAGTGTCAGGCTTGGGGCTCACTGAGGCCAGCTCTTGTTTGTGAGAGGATTTAGGAAGTTGTGAAGCTTGAGTCAAGACCAGCCATTCACATGGAAAAGCAGCTTGGATGGGTCCATAATTTGGGTGGGGCAGAGTCTCTGGGGATCTGCAGGGGGGTCAAACAGTGTTAGCCAGATTGATGGAGTCTCAGATACAGCACCAGCTTGCTGGCTCTGTGGCTGTGTGAGGAGAGGGTTTAGAAAAGGGACAATGGCCTCTGCTCACCTTGATGCCAGACACTTTAGTTTCTCCCTGTATATCACTGGTGCCATTCAAGCTGCTTGAGACTCCAGAAGTTTCTTTCACTAACTCAATCCCTGCTGGGTTTGCAGCCAGAAGTTGTGGAGACTTATCTTCCTGGCACTGGAACCCTGGGCTGGGGGCCCTGGTGTGGGGCTGGGACTCCTTATTCCCAAGATATCCCTCCCAAATTTTTATCTACTACATGTGGGTGTGGGACCAGGCAGGCCATCCTGTGTATGTGCTCCTCATACCAGTCTGGATGGATGTGGCTTCTTTAATTCTGTAGTTGTCAGATTTCCATTCAATGCAATTTCTGAGTGATGGTTGTTCTGTTTTTAGTTGTAATTTTGGTGTGGTTGTACAAAGAGGTAAGCCATATCTGTCTACACTGCCACCTTCACTGAAAGTTCACTGTTGTATCTCCATGACTTAGCCCACTGGGTTGGAGTATAGTAGACTCTCAGTAAAGGCTTGTTGGATAAATGAATAAATGGTGTTTATTCAATGGAGAATATAATTTGAGGGATGTTTCTGAGAGATGTTAATCTTCCTTAGTAGCTGGATCTTAAGTCAGAGAATTATGATTTCAGGCTCAAGCCTTGTCCCTACAAGAGTCTATAGACTCATATTCAGTACATATCTGTAGACTTATGATTATAATATTGGCAAGTGGGATCGAAGAAAAATAGAGTGATAGCAATGTATTTATACCCACTCTGCAGCTGAGAGAAAGCAAAGAGAAAAAAAAAACTTGACTTAAAAAAGTTAATAAGCATTTGTATTTATTAGGAGGGAGGTCAGAGTCAACTACTGTTCAATCTTCCAGTTTCCATGGGGAGGAATTTTTCTCTTGCCCCATCTCTCATTTCAACCCACAGAAGTATCAGGAGTTATCTATCTAGTGAGCTTGAGAGAGAAACCAGGCATACAAATCCTAGCCACTTGCTCCCACTGTCCATCTAATTTTGTGTGTGTGTGTTCAGTTAGCGGGAGGCTAACATACTCATCTGGTTTTCCATGTAAATTTTCTAAAGTAGAAATTAGATGAATAAAAGGTAGAATATACACAATGTGAATGTGGGCTTTGGACTTAATGGGCAGGCGGGCCTGAATAAATGAGTTTACTTCCATTCATTGCTGACACACAGCTAGGCTGTGTCTTTTAGCCTGGACTGGCCTTTGCAGATAGTACCACTGATATTTGATCTCTTATCTTTTGTTTAACTCTCAACTAGTTCAGAACTCAGGTTGAAAAAGGGCTCTATTTAGTGGGCTTCCTTAAGCCTTATCATTGTTTAATCTGAGCTATTTTAATTGTATGCTTCCCCTGACCCTCTTTCTAAATGCCATCTATTGAAATTACTTAATGAAACTAGTTTTGTTTTAACATATCGTGTTTAAGCTCAATTCTAAGTATTTAAAATTGATATAACTGTCTATCTACTTTTACAGGTGATGATATGTTTAATATAGATTAATGTTTCATCTCTATATATTCATTGAAGGCAGCATATACTGTATATATAAATAGGTCCAATCAATATTTTCAGAGATTGAGCAGAGCTTGTGAAATTTATTAAACATGACCACAATAAGAGAAAGGACAAACCACAAGAGAAAAACAATCTTACATGAGATCTCACTGCAAACTAGACTGTTTCAGTGTTTATAAATATTCGTCTGTGGAGAGAAGTATGTGTATTATAATAATTATGCATTAGTGCCTCATTAGTAAGGGGTTATATCCATGCTGTTTCTTTTTCCTCTAGTGTATTTCTGATAAGTTAGCATTTTTAAAGTCTTATTTAAAATGTCATAAAAACAGAGGAGAGAGAGTGTGTGTGTATATTCAAGAGTAGATCATTTACAATTCCTTCAGCTGTGTGAAGGAACATGGGCTTCTGAGCCCATAGAAAGACATAAAAATTGCCTTCCTCATTCAAAATGAAAACCAAATTACTAGAAAAGTAGGCAGACACGTTGAATCAGAGCAGAACCTTTATCATATTGATGTCTTATTCTCAATCACTAATATATACATGTTATTCTAGGTTCCTAAGCACTTTTTGTAAAAAGGATCCTTTCCAGACCAGCACCCCAGAAATATATTCATTATGCATATTTTTCTGTACATTCTAAAGGCAAAATCCAGTCCATTTTTCTTTGATCTTATTTGATCTTTCTACTGAATTTCATATAGTTGAACAATTTCTCTTTTTTGAGGTTATATATACATTTGGCTTCTAGATATTTCACAATACTTGCTTTTAGCCTTTCTGACTGCTGTTTCTCTATTTCTTTTATGAGATCCTCTTTATTTTCTTTGCTTATCACTAACACATTCCCCATGGATTCCATGCTTTCCTTCTTTGTGCTCTACTCACACTTCATACTCTCTCTAGACAATGTTCTTCATTTTCATGATTTCAAGTCTCATCACCTAAATTCTGACGATACATTCAATCTGTGAATGTCAGGTTGCCATTTCCAACTGCTTATTGGATACCTCTCTCTAGAAACCTCATAGATACTCAGAATTTAACTAAAGACAAACTGGAACTCATCATCTCTCATAAGCTTGTTCCCATTTCTTTCTTCTGTCTTAGATGATTGGTATCACCATTTAGTCATAAAGACAAGAAACTTGGAAATTACCCTTGGCAGCTTTTACTGTGTCCTCTCCCAAGCCTATTCAGGCAGCATGCTCTCCCAAATTTACCTCTCAGTGTTCTCCCAAATCTGTCACATTTTTTGGCATTATCTCACCACTTCCCTAGTTGAAGTTTTGAAAATAAACTACTTGGATTATTGCAACTGATTTTTTACAGGTCCCTTTCCATGTAGTCTTGTCCACTTCAAAGCCACTCTCTTGCTGCTTTAAAATGCAACTCTGTCCAGGCACTGCCTTCCTTAGAACTCTTCAATGGCTTCTATTGTTTGAAGAATAAGAATCAAGATTTTAATATGCAATACAAGGCCTTCTTTTATCTGGAAAGAAAAGCAGTGGGGACTTTTTGAGGTATAAAGTTTAAAAAATATGGAAATATAAAAAGTAACACAGAAAAATCACCATTCCCCAAGTTTGCTCCCCAGAAGTAGCCACTGTTAGCAGTATATTTATACATGAAGATTCTTAAGTGCTACAACAACAACAACAAAATGCTGGCTGATTTAAGCAGGAAAGGAATACAAATGGTCCTGAACTTATATTTTTGACCTTATGATGGTGCAAAAATGATATGCATTCAGTAGAAACTGTACTTCAAATTTTGAATTTTGATCTTTTCCTGGGCTAGTACCGCTAGTATGCAAAACAGTCCTCTCTCGTGATGCTGGACAGCGGCATCAAGCTACAGCAACCTGTTGACCGCACAGTCAGTAGGGTAGACAATAGATACCTAACACTGCATGATATTGCCAGCATTTTTGGCTAGTATGTTCTGTGTTTTTACACCCCATCATATCTACAAAATTCCCATCTGAATCTCCTGCTTCTGGAAAGGAAAAAAAGAGTAAGGCAGTACTCTTGAGGTAAAACTCAAGATAATTTCCCAAGTGTCAACTGTAAGTGTTCTAAGCACATTTAAGGTACACTAGGTTAAGCTATGATGTTCGGTAGGTTAGGTATATTAAATACATCTTTGACTAACAATATTTTCAACTGACAATGGGTTTATCAGGATGTAACCCCATGGTATGTTAAGAGGAATGTCTATGGGACCTTTCAGAATCTTCAAAGGGAGAACAAAGTTGAGGATAATGCAGCCAGGAGGTAATAAGACACAGCACCCAAAATTACACTGAGGATATCACTGTCATGGCCATGGTAGGAGACTTGCTGTAGCTTGCTTCGCTGACATTGTTCTTCAGTGGAAAGTGAATATTGGCTCTGGCACTGCAGTTATTGCTTCCCAGGAACTTGATCCTTCTGCCACTGCTAGGTCTCTGCATGTCTGGGGTGGGAGCTTGGCAATGAAGGCTTGGGAAGCAACTCTGAGATTTTCAGAGACAAAGTTGACAAAAGGATGAGTAGGGAATCTGGAACCAAATTTCTTGGGTTGCAATTTGTTCTTCTACTTATTGATTGTAACTCTAGGAAGGTTACTTAGTGTCTCTGTGTCTCAATTTTCTTTTTTTTTTAAATATAGATAATAGTTGTAATGTGGTCATAGTAGAAATTTAACATTATTCTTGGCAATTGCTTAGAAAGGTTCTTGATGCCCAGTAAATATATAAAGAGTTAGCTATTGTTAGTAGTTCAGATTATATAGTGAAACAATTCTACTTCCCACTAAGACTGGTAAGGATAGGGAGGATTATACAAATTTAGAAAGGAGTTTCTACAGTAGAAGGTGGTTCTAGTCAGAATCACAAATATTCCCTATCATATATGTCCATACATTTGCAATTAAAACATTTATACCTGTGTGTGTATGCACATGTGTGTTTCAGTTAGGATACTCAACTCAGACCTAGCTCAAACTACCTCAGACAGACAGGAGACAAATTTATTGGCTTTTGTAATCAAACTACAGAGAGGGCAGGGATGCAGTTGGTGAGGACAACTGGAAGCATAAACTTCAATGTCACTGACTCTTTTTTCCTCTCTCTCTGCTTCTCTTGGTATACCAGTATCATTCTCTTATAGTCCATTCTTCTACAAGACAGACAATTACTATCTCTGGCAACACACAGGCTTCATATGTTTCTATTTCAGCATCAAAGAGGAGATAGAAATGTCTTTGCTCTAATGCCTAGGCAAAGCATTCTGGGGTTGGGCTTTGGTCCCTCACTGTGTCACAGAAAGTCCTACTATCATGGAATGCAAAGGCTCTTACTAAGACCACTTGTTTGAAATTTGTGAGGAACCTTTTTTGGAAGAAGTGGGGGAGGAATTACCTGTCAGGCAGTTTTATGTACTTTATGTATAATTGATCCCTGTGGAAAGTTAAAAATTCCTTTACATTAAAAAAATCTGTTTTTAAATGGCAATAAAAAGTACACATAACAAAAGTACTAGGTACTGAATTTTAAAACCTTGGCGATCAGCAGTGTGTTAACTTGAGCTGCCAAGTTAACTTGCCCAGTTTCTTGGAATAAACTTCTAACAACTTTTAACTTTAGAGTATCCTAAGTTTGCAAGAGAGCTTTAAAAAACTGTTACTATTTGCAACCACTTCGCTGTGTGAATAAATTCTCTGCAAACAAAACAAAATACAAAAAAAAAAAACCCACAAAAAAAACAAAAACCAGGGATACTGCTAGAAGTGCAACTATCATTGACCTAATGTCTAAGCTTGTGTTCAACCAAACTGCTGATTGTTCTCATTGACTGACTTCATATTTAAGTAAATGTCTTACTTCTAATTTATGAAATCAATATTTACTACAAATTTTGACTTCAGATGATTTATTTTCTCATAAGATTTTGTTTGAAAGGATTCTACCACTAAAAATTTGAAAACCAGTATATTAGAGCAGGGGTCAGCAAAGTTTCTGTAAAGGGCCACATAGTAAATAGCTTAGGGTTTGTTGCCTGTATAGTCTCTGTTGCAATGACTCACCTCTGCCATTGTAGCATGAAAGTAGGCATAGACAATACAAAAATGAACTATGGTGACCCTGTTATAATAAAACTTTATTTAAAAAGCAAGTGTCAGGGTTGCAGCCAAGATAAAGGCATAGGAAGAAATGTTTCACTTCCTCACACAACCAAAAGAGAATAACAATCAATTTAAAAGCAAAAAACAACTCAAACTGCCAGAAAATCAAACTGCATGGAAGTCCGACAACCAAAGAGTTAAAGAAACATTCATCCAGAACAGTAAGAGGGGCAGAGATGGGAACCCAGGGCAGAGAGGACGTATGGCAAGGCGGCAGACAGCGAGGGTGAGGTGGGGGTTGGCTGACTGGGCATCCCACATTTGCATGTGGATAAGCTGGGAGGAACAAATGGGGAGCAAGACAGACCCATGAAACCCAGAGTTTCAGCTTGAGAAACTGAAGACCCCAAACCTCTGGCTGTAAGAACCTGTGTGGGTTCTCATGGTGGAATAAACTCCAAATCCTACAGGAGAGTCTATTGGAGAGACCCACAGGGTTCTAGAATATACCCAAACCCACCCACCTGGGAATCAGCATGAGAAGGGCCCAATTCACTTTTGGGTAGCTGAGGAAATGATTGAAAGTGGGGCAAAAGCCAAGCAAGCAAGCAAGCAACATTGTTCCCTCTGACCCTGCCTCTACCAACAGCAACACTACACAGTGACCTGGGTTGCCCCACCCTGGTGAATACCTAAGGCTCTGCCCCTTACAATGGAACAGGTGTGCCAAGACAAAGAAATATGGCCCAAGTGAAAGAACAGAGCAAAACTCCAGAAAAAGAACTAAGCAATGAGGAGATAGCCAACCTATCAGATGCAGAATTCAAAACACTGGTAATCAGTAGGTTCACAGAAATGATTGAGTTCAGTCAGAAAATGAAGGAAGAAATGAAGTCTATATAAAGTGAAATAAAGGAAAATATACAGAAAAGGAAACAGGAACTCAGATCAACAATTTGGAACAAAAGGAAGAAATAAACATTTGACTGCAACAGAATGAAAAAACAAGAATTCAAAAAAGTGAGGAGAGGATTAGGAACCTCTGGAACAACATTAAATGTTCCAACATCCAAATCATTGGGCTGCCAGAGGAGAAGAGAAAGAGCAAGAAATTGAAAACTTATTCGAACAAATAATGAAGGAAAATTTCCCCAATCTGTAGAAGGAACTAAACTTCCAGGAAGGCCAGGAAGCTGAGAGAGTCACAAAGAAATTGAATTCAAGAAGAATCAGACCAAGGCACGTCATCATTAACTTACCCAAGATTAAAGATAGAGATAATCTTAAAAGAAGCAAGAGAAAAGGAGACAGTTGCCTACAAAGAAATTTGTGTAAGTTTATCAGCTGATTTCTCAAAAGAAACCTTGCAGGCAAGAAGGGGCTGGAAGTAAATATTCAAAGTCATGAAAGGCAAGGACCTGCATCCAAGATTGCTCTATCCAGCAAAGCTATCATTTAGAATGGAAGGGCAGATAAAGTGCTTCCCAGATAAGATCACATTAAAGTAGTTCATCATCACCAAGCCCTTGCTATGCAGAATGTTAAAGGGACTTATCGAAGTAAAAGAAGATCAAATCTATGAACAGTACAATGACAACAAACTCACAACTATCAACAACTGAACCTAAAAACCATTAACAAAAACTCAGCGAACAACTGCAACAGGAAGAGAATCACAGGAATGGAGATCACATGGAGGGTTATCAGTGGGGAGGGGGAGGGGAAAATGGGGGAAAAAGGTACATGGAATAGGAAGCATAATTGGTAGGTACAAAATAGACAGGGGGAGATTAAGAATAGTATAGGAAATGGAGAAGCCAAAGACCTTATATGTACAACCCATGGACATCAATTAAGTTCAGGGGGAATGAAGGAGTGTGGGGGAGGGGGATGCAGGGCAGAAAGGGATAAAGGGGAGAAAAAAATTAGGACAGCTGTAATAGCAGAACCAATAAAATATACTTTAAAAAGGTAAAAGTGTCAGGAAAAATTTAAAAACACACACAGAGAGAGAAATAGAAATGGAAAACCCCGGGCGGCAGTCCCTCATTGCCTTTGCACATAAAATGAATTTTCTAACATACAATTAATGCCCAGTGGATCAGAAGACTATAATTCTTTGTTTTTTTAAATTTTCATTGAATTTATTGTGGTAACATTAGTTAATAAAATTATATAGGTTTCAGGTGTACAGTTCTAGAATATGTCATCTGTATATTGCATTGTGTTCACCATTCCAAGAAGACTGTAATTTTGAGTCATCAAACTTAAGTCAAAATTGGTATGTTTGTGCAAATACACAAATAAAATACATATGAAATTAAAGGGGAAAAAATAAAAAGTAAGTGTCAGACTGGATTTGGTCCTTGCGTAGGTAGTTTGCCAACCCCTGTTCGATTGGGCTGTCCAAACTGGCTACCCAGTTAACCATTAATGAAGGAAGCAAATGAGCTGCCCTTTCATTCTGTATTAACAGTTTCTCTCTAGACGGGTCTTCTAAACTATTGCAGTTTTAGTGATGTTACCTTGCGGGTAGTTTAATTAAAATGGTGTTTTGTCACATTGTTTTTGAAGTATACCAACTTTAAATTAGCCCAAATATGTATCTGTTTTAATGTTCTTTAATGTAAAATAATAGCATGTCTTATTTGATGGTGATTTTTTTATGGTGGAGATTTATTTACTCATTAACTAATCCTCACTTCTGGTCTGCTTGGCTAGAGTAAGTGAGGAGTTCAAAGTAGGCATACTAATGTAATCTTCCAAACTGATGTTTCTTTTTCTTTTGCTCACAGTAGCTTGGATCATCTGAAAAAGGTCTTGAGTAAATGTATTACTTGTCACTAGCTAAAAACTGTCATCATTAACTTGATTAATCAAATGCTGCTCTTAAAGATGGATTGAAACACAAAATAGCCAGCCTGGTTCCATATAATGAAGAGATTAATTTGACATAAGACAACCAATTTAGTATTACTAAATGATCATTCTTTATTTAGAAGGCCATCAATTAGTATTATTTTCTTTGATGTACTATTTTGTCTTTCTAACAAGAACTGATGATTTCCTCAAAAGTCAATCTACTTTCTTTAACCATAAAAGGATATTTATCTCAGAACTCTCAAATTCCAAAATGTGAAACTCTATCTTATGATTAAAGAAGAAATTAATGACGGATTAAAAGCTTATGGTGCAATTCTTTATTTTAGCATATTGCTAATTTTCTTTTAGTAACATGATTAGGGATATGGCAGTAGGAGTCACAGCAAGAGAGACCCCAAAGGTCTCTGTTCGTTCTTCTCTTGAGTGGAGATTTAAAAAATATATTTAATACATATTACATATATTATATATTACATAGATACATAAAGTATATGTATTGGGTTGGCCAAAGAGTCCATTTAGTTTTTTCCATAGAAATAAGACACATTTTTCATTTTCACTAATAACTTTATTGATTTGGATGTTTTGAGTATGTTGGCAATCTTCTGCTTTATATAATGTTGATTTTTCTCAATTAATGTCTCTGTTTGATCAGTACTGACTTTAACTGCTCTACCCAAAACTTCTCAAACCACTTTTGACATGTTCGATCAGTCACAGCACCTTCTCCACACACTGCACAAGTCTTTTTTCGTGTTTCAGTTGCATTTTTACCTTTCTTGAAATCATAAAGCATAATATGCTGAAAGTGCTGCTTATTTTCTTCCATCTTCAATATTAAAATGGCTACACAGAAATTCACCTATTTTGATGTTTTTTTAATGCATGCTGATCACAGCTGTCACAATCAATACAATCTAGCAAAACTGTTTCAAATAAAGTTAAAGACACCTAAGCACTACTAGAGCCATCTCATGGAAAAAAAAAATGGACTTTTTATACACACACACACTGAGATGTGAATTGTGCATTGACTTGCAATGAAGTTAACTAGCTTTCACCACTTTTTTTGGTGTATGTGGTGGTTGTGAGAGGTTTTTTATAAAGTAAAAGGAAAGACTATTAAGTCACAGTATTGATTTTCTTTATATGACTGATAATTTAAAACAACTGAGAGAGGCATATTCGTGAGGTGTATGTGGCATATGGATTTTTTAATCATCCCCTATTGAGTAGCATTTTTTATTACGATGGGAAGAAACAGCAGCAAACATCTCATTTACTAACTTAGGGCTAATGATGCTTTCTGGAGGTTGTGATTACTGTGAATGAGAAG
Source organism: Tonatia bakeri (assembly GCA_004024845.1). Lineage (NCBI taxonomy): Eukaryota > Metazoa > Chordata > Mammalia > Chiroptera > Phyllostomidae > Tonatia > Tonatia bakeri. The sequence goes on along the minus strand of PVIA01013021.1, from coordinate 19,085 downwards.
TTGGATTTGATGTTTAAAGAGTTCTGAATTGGATTTCAAATGCTAGACTTGAGCAATTTTTAAAAAGAGAGAGATGCTGTTTCATTAATAGTTCATGGAAATGTACCACTCAAAAGGCTGATCTGATGTGCTTTAGAACCTATTATGGGCTATTAGATGGCATGCCACTTATGCATTTGACAGATTGTTGAAAACTGGTATATGTATGTGTGTGTGTTTATGAGAGAGAGAGAGGGAGGGAGAGAGAGAGAAGGGATCCTAGCAGAATGCTGTGTGTGTGAAGTATGTATATGTTCCTGGCATATGTTTGAATGGCTGGTGTTTCTGCCTCCTCGTGATGGTGAAACCATTCCAGGATTCCAGGGACTTTCAACGTGGACAAGAAAACCATGGATGATAGCCTAAGGCAGACTTTCCTGGCTCTGTAATTCATCTTGCAAGCTTTCACTCTATCAATGAAGCAGGATAACGATATAATAAAATGCAGTTATACAACATTCTTTGGGTCCCCAGTATTTGGGCATCCACATTAATGTTTACTTAATGATCTTAATGTGTCTTTTCTCTCCACAAGGCAGGATTCCTGAGAGGCTGTTTGGAATTGGGTCCACTATAGAAGTGGTCAAAACTTTCCTTGTTCTTAATCTGAAGAGGAGTCCATAAAGAGCAAACATTTTAAAATTGTTTAATGGATTTTAGAAACTTGTTTACCAAGAGGATAATGCTAGACTGAGAGCCAGGACTATTGTATTCTTGTCTTATCGCCACTGATAAGCAGTGTGTCACCTTGGGCAAGTTTCCCAGTTCTTCTAGAGGTTGGAAAAGTATAGATTTATTGCTCAGATAGAAAGTGGGCAACATAAGAGGATAACATGAGAAGAATATATTAATATTTTAATAGTGTTCAGAGGCATAAGCATGAACAGTTATAGAAAATATGTACTTGAGGGAAAATAAGTTTATCATTGAGAATGAATTCTCACAAAGCTGAGACAATCTGTTAAGGATTGATGGTTTCTATCTATCCATTTATTTCTCATTTCTTAAAAGCAAAAAACATTTCTTCCTGCCTTTTCTGCTGCCCTTTTGCCTGATTACAAAGAGAGATTTTTCTTTTGTAGATAATTCGGAAAATGCAGAATATCACAAGGAAGAAATAAAAACAATTTTCCTACCCAGAAATAAAGGCTTTAAGATTTTATATTATCTTATAGTTTTCTTTTTACTGAATGCAGTATTTCCAGTGTACTGTTTTTATTGCATGATACACTGTGAACATTTTTTCACATTAAGTATTCTTCTAAAATACTTTTAAAATAAATGCACAATATTCTAGAATATGCAACTGTTAAAAATGTTTTCTTTCCTGTTACAAAATGTTTTTTACCAAAAAATTGGAAAATATAGACAATAGAAAGAAAACAATGACAATTCTATTACCCCAATAAATGAGTCTTTTCTTCCAATCTGTTTCTCTATGCATGTTCACTGTATGTATAATTTGCTCTTTGCCTTTTTGTTTAAAGTATGGTATACATATTTTTCTGTATTATTCAAATTTATTATGCTACATACTAGCACTAAAATTTGTAGCTGTTTTATATTATGCAGTTAATATTTGTAATTAAAATTTCCTTGTGATTGTGTATATAACATATGCAATTATGTTTTACAGTTTAGGCACTTAACATTTATTGAGAGTCTATTATACACTCAACACTTGGCATACACATGTGAACCCAACAGATGGTACAAATCATGATTGATATATATAGTACATATTCCTTCCTAATGTTTTTGTTTCTATTATCAATATATCTTTACATATGAACTAATACTTTGATCCTGTCATTGTGAGTAGCTGCATTGTAATCCAATTGTATCATCATTTGGATGTTTTCCTGAGAATACTATGATAAATATGCTTAGAGTTGATTTTTTTCAAATTATTGGTTATTTACCCATGTTGATTACCTAGAGTGTAATTTTTATTAAAAGGCATATGTCTAAGGCCGTTGATATATCCTGCCAAAATGCTACTCAGAAAGATTGTACCAATTTTCATTCCTAATAGCAATGTATAAGGGCCAGATTCTCAGGCAAAGAATGGCATATTAATTGGTGCTTTAATTTTCATATCTTTAATTACTGGTAAGTTGATTTTTTCCCAAATGTTTATTGACCACTTGCATTTCTTCATTGGTAAAGTACCTTTCAAGTCATTTCATCATTTTGGGGGAGGATATTTATAATTTTTTGTGTTGATTTATATGAATTTTTAGAACATTAAAGTCATTAATCATTTTCTGTTCTATATATTTCCTGTCTGTAGTTTGATATAATTTTACTTATTGTATTATTGAAATTCAGAACTAGTATATTTAATGTAGTCGAATCCATCAATCTTTCCATTTATATTGCTGCCTTTGTTTTTATGCCAGGAAGTACCCCCTTCTCCCATCACTCCTGGGGGATATATATTTAAAAGTTATGTAATTTCACCCTGGCTGGTGTGGCTCAGGGGACTGAGTGCCAGCCTGAGAGCCAAAGGATCTCAAGTTCAATTCCCACTCAGGGCACATGACTGGGTTTCTGGCCAGGTCCCCAGTAGGGGCAACTGCACACTGATGTTTCTCTCTCTGTTTAAATCCCTTCCCCTCTCCCTAAAAATAAATAAATAAAATCTTTAAACAAATAAAATTTACACAATTTAATTTTAAAATTTAAACTCCTAAGTGAAAATTATTTATTTTGGTAAGTAAAAATGTGTATATACACACACACACACACAGAGAAAGAGAAAGAGAGAGAGGAAATGTCTATACATCTGTGTGAGAGAAACATTGATCTGTTACCTCCCATATGCACCCCGACTGGGGATCAAACCCACAACCTTGGTATGTAATATGTCCTGACCAAGGATAGAACCCATTAGGTGCATGGTGCACAGAACTACTGACACTCCAACCAACTGAGCCACCTGGCCACGGCAGTGAACTTTTTATTCCTCCTAAACAGCTAACCATGTATTTCACTACCACTTATTAAATACTTTTTAAATAATTTATGCTTTCCATGCTGCTTTGCAGTGACATCTTTATATATGTTGAATGTATTGCTAGGGTTTCAGTACTGCTCTTTTATTTAATGTATGGTTGTTGCTTATTTTAACATGTAGCAGTAAAATTCTCATTTGTCATTCTCGTTCCTTTTTACTTTTTAGTGTTTTCTTGGTTTTACCTTTTTATTCTTTCAGATGTATTTTTATTCTTTATTCAAATATACTCCTTTTAAAATTTATCTTTTATTTATTTTTATTTTTTCTTTTTAAAATATATTTTATTGATTATGCTATTACAGTTGTCCCATTTTTATGCCCCCTTTATTCCCCTCTGCCTTGCACCCTACCTCCCACCCACATTCCCCCCACTTAGTTAATGTTCATGGGTTGTACATATAAGTTCTTTGGCTTCTCCATTTCCCATAGTATGCTTAACCTCCCCCTGTCTATTTTGTACCTACCAATTATGCTTCTTATTCCATGTACCTTTACCCCCATTCTCCACCTCTCCCTCCCCGCTGATAACCCTCCATGTGATCTCCATTTCTGCGATTCTGTTCCTGCTGTAGTTGTTTGGTTTGTTTTTGTATTTTTTAGGTTCAGTTGTTGATACTTGTGAGTTTGTTGTTGTTGTACTGTTCATAGTTTTGATCATCTTCTTTTCCTTAGAAAAGTTCCTTCAACATTTCGTGTAATAAGGGCTTGGTGATGTTGAACTCCTTTAATGTGATCTTGTCTGGGAAGCACTTTATCTGCCCTTCCATTCTAAATGATAACTTTGCTGGATAGAGCAATCTTGGATGGAGGCCCTTGCCTTTCATGACTTTGAATATTTACTTCCATCCCCTTCTTGCCTGCAAGGTTTCTTTTGAGAAATCAGCTGATAAACTTACACAAATTTCTTTGTAGGCAACTGTCTCCATTTCTCTTGCTGCTTTTAAGATTCTCTTAATCTTGGATAATATTCCCTTATTTTTAATCTTGGGTAATGTAATTATGATGCACCTTGGTATGTGCCTCCTTAAGTCTAACTTCTTTGGGACTCTGAACTTCCTGGACTTCCTGGAAGTCTATTTCCTTCTCCAGATTGGGGAAGTTCTCCTTTATTATTTGTTCAAATAAATTTTCAATTGCTTGCTCTTCCTGTTCTCCTCTGGCAGCTCTGTGATTTGAGCGTTGGAAATTTAAGGCTGTGCTGGAAGTTCCTAAGCCTCTCCTCACTTTTCTGAATTTTTGTTTCTTCATTCCGTTTTAGTTGAATGTTTATTTCTTCTTTCTGGTCCAAATCACTGATTTGAGTCCTAGTTTCCTTTCCTTCACTGTTGGGAACTGCTCTGCCTGGTTTCAGAAGCTATAACCCCCAATGACTAAGGCTGAGTAAAGGACCTTGGGACCATAAGCCACTAAAGAGACAAAGCCTATCTTCCCGGCAGGGGCTCTGCCTCTGCCCACTTTACTTCACCCTGCTTGGCCCCAGGCAAATGACTGGTTAGCCAATGAGAGGTAAGATTCCTCAAGGGAGGGATGACCTAAGACAGGCACAGTCTTGAAGAGACCATCAGGGAAGGACTCGGGGGACTATAGAAAAAGAGGGTGATGGACCCTTGCCTCTTGGCTTTGACACAGCCTGAGTCCTCATTCTATCTGCAAGAAGTCTCCTAATCTCTTGGCTGCCTTACTTTCCCCACCTGACTTAAGCCTGAAATAATTGCAGAGGGTGGTGCAGCCCTGGGCAGAAACAGGCGGTTGGTTCCCTGGGGTGTTCAGGCCCAAGAAAGAATGCATAAAATCCTGTGAAACCTGCTTTGCTAAGAATGCCATCAATTTTCTGATAGGGGTCCTGATATGGAATGAGTTTGTTTCCCAAAGTTTTATGGCCCTTTATGGCCCTGACTCAGAATAAGCCCTCAGAATTCTTTGAATGTTATCTATTGTTTCATCATTACTGCTTGACACTGATTAATGAGTTTTACGTGTACTCCTATGCAAATTGAACTCAATAGAGCCTATTGAGGAACAGGCTCAAGGCCCTTCTCCTTTGCCGGAATGGCCACTTTTCCTCCCCAGGCCGATCCTGTCTTGGTAGAATTATTCTCATCCTCAATGACTGGAGGGCCTCTGCTGGACAAAGCTCCCCGATACTTCACTGTTGTTCTCTGTACATTTTCCTTCACTTCACTTTTCATAGCCTTCACTTCTTCTTCTATTTTGCAACCATACTTAACCATTTCTTTGAGCATCCTGATTACCAATGTTTTGAACTGTGCATCTGATAGGTTGGTTATTTCTTCATCTCTTAGTTCTATTTTTGGAGCTTTGATCTGTTCTTTCATTTAGGTCATTTTTTTTTTTTTTTTTGTCTCAGAGCACCTGTTAGGTAATAAGGGGCAGAGCCTTAGGTATTCACCAGGGCAGGGCAACCCTCTTTGCACTCTTATGGCACTGTCTGGAGGAGGGATCAGAGAGGGAACAAGGCCACTTGCTTGGCTCTCTGCCAGCTTTCAGTCACTCCCCACCCCCTGCCTACTACCCACAAGCAAACTGGGACCTTCTAGTGCTCATTCCTGGGTGGGTGGGTTTGTGTATGTTCTAAGACCTTGTGGTTCTCTCCAACAAACTCTCATGTGAGTCTGGGAGTTTCTTACACTGCTACAATCCCCCCAGGTTTTTACCACCAGAGGCTTTTAGGCTTTATTTCCCTGTGTTGGAACCCTGAGCTGCGAGGTCTGTCTTATTCCCCAGGTGTTCTCCCTGGTTATCTACATGAAAATGTGGGACTGCCTTGTCCTCCAGCTTGCCACCTTGTTGCACATCCTCTCTGCCCTGGCTGCCCATCTGGATGAATGGTTCTTCTTTAACTCCTTGGTTGTTGGACTTCCATACAGCTTGATTTTCTGGCAGTTCTGGTTATCTTTTTGTTTTTAAATTTAGTGTTGTCCTTCTTTTGGTTGTGCGAGGAGGCAAAGTATATCTCCCTATGACTCCATCTTGGCCAGAAGGTCCTGAAATTTATCTTTTAAAGCTTGAAAGTTTAAAAGAAAATGTTTTAAAATAGCCAATTAGATAACTGTTTCTACTCTTCTCCTCTTCTTAATTTTACACTTTGGATCATGTATTAGAGATTTTTGACTTTTATATTTTAAATTTCATGAAATTTCTTTGAGGTTTTATACATAGTCAACTGTTATAATGTTTCATTAGTTTTTGAAAATAATGTATTCTATATTGGTACAAAATTCTCTCATGTAAAACTTAAATCACAGCTTTTAAAATCTTATATTGAAATATACTGTTTAAAACAATTATGTTTTGTTTCATTTGATCTGTCAGTTTCTGAGAGAAGTATATTAAAGCCTCTCTCTAAGATTGAGAATGTGTCAAATTACACTTTCATTTTAAACAGTTTTGTTATATTTTTAGGTACATATGGTTCACAAGAGTTTCATATTCTTGATAATTAGTGATGATTTTCTTTGACCTATTTTGAATTTGATTCCATACTGTCGGATACAGTCATGCTGAATTTCATTTTAGCTTTTTTTCTGGTATATATTTATTATTTCTGAATTATTTTATATTAAATAAAATACTGAAAATAGTTTTAATGGTGAAATACTATAAAATTTTAGTACCTACTTTTCCCCTGCTGCCACTCCCCAAAGATACCCACTTTCAATTATTTTCGATATTTTTTTCTGGTATTTACCCCAAAATTTATAAATAATGTGCTTATATGGTTGTTGTCTTGTTATTATCCAAGAAAAAAAGAACTTATCTCTATTTTCTGAGAGTTATAACGTTTGGTTAAATAAATATTCAGTGTTACTTCACAAGTAGCTAACAAATACAGCTAACTTATTGAGTATTTAGTATGCACCAGGTGCATCTTTAAGTGCTTACATTCACTAATTAATACCATCATCACAATAATCCTAGTGGATAAACACAATTATGATTCATTTATCCATTTTATAAATGGGAGAACTGAGGCTGAGTTACTTACCTTATTAGGACTATGCATTTTCACTGTTGAGCTAAAGAAAACTGTGATTATGTTTCCTTTTTTATTCTGCATTTTGGTTTTTTGCAGTTTATTTTAAAATATGTTTTATTTGCTTCATCACTAATTCTTTCCTGGAAGCAAATATAGAAGCCCTTTGAATATTATTATTGTTGTTGTGGTCAAAACATACTGTAGTAGGTATCCATTCCGGCCCCCTTCCTCCCACTCATCCCTTCTGGAGTCTTATGTCCTCTTGCTTCAATTTAGAATGATTGCTTTTTAAGCCTGTACTCTTGTGTTAGATTTCTTATATCGTAAGTCACATATTTTTTTCTTTCATGTTCCTGTGCTGAATTTTGTTTTTCAATAGTTTCCTGAGAAATAGTAGAGATATATTTAAAGATTTTTCATGGATATATATATATATATATATATATATATATATATATATATATCATTAAACCTATTTTGATTGGATATAGAATTCCAAATTGGAACTAATTTTCTAACAGTATTTTGAAAGCATTGATTCAATTCTTTCTCGTTTTTAATATCATTCTTAAGAAACCTATTACCTTTTGATTTCCTAACCTTTGTACTTAACTTTTTTTTCTGTATGGAGGCTTTTATGACTGTTTTTATTCAAATATGATGACAATTCCATGATGATGTATCTTTGTGTCTATCTTTTCTCATTTAATATGTTGGGCATTTTTTTCTTATTTATTTATTATTCCAGACCTTTTTAATATAGAGTTTTACATCCTTATTTTCTTTTTTAAAGATTTTATATATTTATTTTTAGAATGAGTGGAAGGGAGGAAGAAAGAGAGGGAGAGAGACATCAAAGTGTGGTTGCCTCTCCCGCACCCCCTACTGGGGACCTGGCCTGCAACCCAGGCATATGCCCTGACTGGGAATTGAACCAGTGACCCTTTGGTTTGCAGGCTGGGATTTGATCCACTGAGCCACACCCGCTGGGGCTATATCCTTATAGTCTAAGAAGATTTTTTACATTATTTCTTTGATACTTTACTCTCTACCCTCTTCTCTGTTTTGTTTCCTTGAACGTTTCCTTAGATCTTCACGTGTTATCCATCATTTTGCTGTTTTGTTCTACTTTCAGGAAGATTTCACCTACTTTATCTATAGGTTCTTTTACTGATTTAAAAAACATTTCTGCTATCAAAATTTTAATTTTAAGCACTCTTTTGTGGTTTTTGAGTGCTCCTTATAACATATTATTCTGGTCTAGTTTCTGTGATGTAACATCTTTTATCTCTCAGAGTAAATGTTGTCTTTTAAAAGCAAACTGTCTTCTGCTTCTTACATTGTTCATATTTCATCTAAGTTGCTCTCTCCCATCCCTGTTATTATGTTTTAGTCTCCTAACTTTTCTCAAATATCTATTGATTTTTGGTTGTGCATACTCCTTAAGGAGTGAGGATAACCAAAAACTTGTTTTTTGCATATTTATGTGGCTGGGCTTTGTAGTCTGGTGGCTTCACCAAAGACTAAGATTGATTTTGTGATGTTGATTTTTCACTGAGGATACAAAAGTATGAGAATCTGTAGGGTTTTTCTCTCTCTCTTTTAAACAGGATACTTCCATCTCCCTTTTGCAGTTGTAAACCTGGCTGCCAAGGTTCTGGGGTTATGGGTCTTCTCCTGTTGCTATGTAGACTTTTACTTAGTTTTTCTATTTTCAATTTCATGACTTTTTCACCCCTGTGAGTATATTGGACCCACCTGGAAAATCCAGGGTAAGCTCCCCATCTCCAAACCCTTAACTGAATCACAATGGCAAACTCCCTTTTCCCATGTGAGGTAACAAATTCACAGGTCCTGGGGATGAGGACCTGGCCATCTTTGGGAGGCCATTATTCTGTCTAACACTCCCAGCTGGGATGGTTGTGCAGTGCTCCTTGTTGCTTTTTGTCACCTTGAAATTGCCTGGAGGCTCTCCTACTTCTCTGGCCTGTACCCAACTCAGGAGTCTACCTTGTCAGAATTCCAATTGTAAAGCCAGTTCTGGTTCTATTCTAGGAAAAAATTTTGGAGTCAGAAGACCCAAGAAAATGTGGGTTTTTTAAACCTTTTTTCCCCCCTATTGATTGGTTTTTTTGCCTACTGCTCATGCCCTTCTTGTCATGCTGCTCTCAGTGCTTCTAATCTTTATAGGTCCTCTGTTGGATCAGAGAGACTGGATATGAGGGTCAGTCTTTCATGCTTGGTTATATACTTTGTTTTATTATTTAGTCATAGTCCACACTCAACATCATTCTGTACTAGTTTCAGATGTACAGCATAGTGGCCAGAAAACTATGTACTTCACAGAAGAGTCCCCCTGACACACCAAGCACCTACCTGGCTCCACATACAGCCACCATGACACTATTGGTTATATACTTTAAAGGCAACCTCGAGCCGTCAACATATCTTTGACCCATGTTCTTCCAGCATTCTCCTACTGATAAGATGTAGAAGGCAAAGATGCAAAAACAACTTTGTAATAATCACTTGGGGTCACCGAATAGAGGAAGAGGTAGCAATGCAACTCGACTTTCATGAGAACATTTTAGTGTTCCATCTATGTTCTGTGTCAAGACATCTCCTGCCTGGTGGGAGGGACCCATAAGGTTTGATAATGTAGACGGCATTAAAAGGGTACATTAAAATGATTCACTGACATATGTATTCTGGGAGCTGTAAATTCTCAATACCTGTTAAGTCTCTGCCAAGAATAGTTATCAGGTTATGGAAACAAACCAATTTTCAAAGTCACTAAAGCTAGAAGCCTTCTGTGTCTCATTGCTTGGGATTCAAGTGTTACATGTAATTTTGTCAGTACCCACATCAGAGGAGAATGTGTTTGCAGCTGTTCCTGTGGCAGAGAAAACAAGGTCAGACAGCAGAGAAGAACCCCATCTCTTCTTTGACAGCTTTTTCTCATTGGTTTTATAGTCTCCAGAAACGTGTCCTTGTTTTGATCTGCAGGTGGCACCTCTCCTCTGCTTCTGGCACTGCAGTAAATTTACAAATTTTTTCTGTAATTTTTGAATTTTGGGGATGAAATTTTATTGTTTTATCATTTATTAGCTATTCCAAATAGAAGTAGTCAGCCCACTTTTTAAAGAAAAGTAAGCATAGTTATAAGAGTTATTAAGAGCAGTAAACACATACAAGTCAATGTCACACCTGCTCAGCTCCTCAGTCCTGCCAAGGAAATGTGCATGTTTGTTCCCAGTGTTTGGATCACTGAAGAAATGCCACAAGCTTTAAACATGTAATTGTTACTGCCATACTCGAGGAGGAAGGCAAGAAAAAAATGATGACAATTGTGGCATGTTTGTTCTTCTAGCAGCAGTAACTTGGCCAAATTTTTTCTACATGATGTATATAGCAAATGCCTCTGGCATCTTGTGTCATATCTCCTCAGCCCACCTCTGTTTTTAGCTGCAGCTGTGGTAGACAGTTCCATGCAAGTTCAGACTCACCTTGTGCTGACAATGCCACGCTTCCTGTGTGCACGGTGGGTGTGTCGTTCTGCCCTCTTCCTCAGGGCTCTCTCGGATGCCACAGGAGCCTCCTCATTCCCGGTGCAAGTGCACCCGATACATGTGGGGATGTTAATGCTCCCAAGGTCAACCCCCAGCCAGTGTGGGGGATAACTGCTCCAGTCTCTTGCTCTGGGGGTAGACAATTCAGGGGGCATTGAGTTTGCTTCTCAAGTGGTCCTGACTGGGTCAAGACCCCCTTGCCCAAAGTAGGGAGCTTAGTAATGCAGGCTTATTTGTGTTTTTACCTTTTTCTTCCCTCATTCTCCTGGTTCCTTTATCCCTGCTTCCTGGAATCACCTTCAAGCAACCATGAGTACCCACAACCTTGCCTCAGTCTCTGCTTTTGATGGAACCCAAACTAAGACAACATCTTTATGTGTCTACTCCAGAATTCTAATGAAGCTTTAAAGAAAATTGAGGTGCTTCACAGCTGGCTATAGCCATATGTAGAAAAAGGATAGGGAATACCATTTGGGTTTTCAATATGTTTCATTGACATTCAGAAACATCATAACAAATGAGAGCATCACTGCTGAGTAATTCTAGTTCATCAGTATCCCAGGGCTGCCATAACGTGGGTAAAAAGAGAAGGGGTGAGGGAAATAGCTGTTTATTGCATGTCTCCTACAGGGATTTATTTATGGATTACATTTAACCCACTGAACAACCATTAAAGATGGACATTAGAATCCCCCTTTATAAAAGTCTGAGGATAAAACAATTAAATAACTTGCCCAAGGCCACGGTAACCAGTATGTGGCAGATTTCAGTTGCAGTGATTCCTCTTCGAAATCTGTTCTTGATTATATCGCTTCACTGGTAGTAATTTAAAATGGATAATGTGTTTGATTCATTTATTCCCCTTGTTCAGTATTTTTAAACTTTATTTCAAAATTATTATCCAAGGAGACGCAGAGAAAACGGCGGCAGGTGTTGAAGCAGCAGCGGAGGTGCCGGCGACAGAGCCCAAAACGGAGGGAGAAAGCGGTGCGCCCAGTGCGCCGAGCGGCAACGGGGCTCCGGGGCCTAAAGGTGAAGGAAAACGATCTACTCAGAATGAGAAGAGGAAGGAGAAAAACGCAAAGAGAGGAGGCAATCACTTTGAGCCATATGCCATTCCAACCAAAAGATATAGAGCCTTCATTACAGACATACCTTTTGATGTGAAATGGCAGTCACTTAAAGACCTGGTTAAAGAAAAAGTTGGTGAGGTAACGTATGTGGACCTCTTAATGGATGCTGAAAGAAAGTCAAGGGGATGTGCTGTGGTTGAATTCAAGATGGAAGAGAGCGTGAAAAAAAGCTGCTGAAGTTCTAAACAAGCATAGTCTGAGTGGAAGACCACTGAAAGTCAAAGAAGATCCTGATGGTGAACACGCCAGGAGAGCAATGCAAAAGGTGATGGCTACGACTGGTGCCATGGGTATGGGCCCAGGTGGCCCAGGAATGATTAATATACCACCCAGTATCCCAAATAATCCTAACATCCCAAATGAGATTATCCATGCATTACAGGCTGGAAGACTTGGAAGCACAGTATTTGATAATAAATACCATTTCCTGAAAAAATATATATTATTCAGAGTAATATGTACACATGGTACTAAATTTAAAGATCCATAAAGTTATAGTTGAAAATCTTATCCCCTTTCACCACTTTCCAGGCCTATTTAGAAAGTGTCTATAAATCAGTTTCTTGGATTCTTCCAGAGATATGCTCTATGTGTATGTATTATTTATTTTAAATTTTACATATACTGTCCACATTGCTCTTTGCTTTTGCTATTTTCACTTAAAATGGAAATTATCTCTTGAGATATCTCTCTTGAAATAATTTCAATTGAATCACAGAAAGTTGATCCATTATTCTTTACTGTTACAGAATATTCCATTGTATGAATATACCCTAACATTTATTATCTGTTAAATTTTATCATATAAAAACTCAATACTTTTTGATGCTAGTGGAACCATTTATTTAAAACTTCTCCCAAACAAATCAGTGATATAAATTATCTATAACCGATAACACATAAGGAACAACAATAAATGGTCCTTTTGTTTGTTAATATACAGGAAATTTTGAACTAATTAGAAGTTAAACTCATTTCAGTTTGATATCTCTGTGTCTGTCTTTCTGTTTTTTCTGTCTGTCTATCTATATCTTCTGTCTTTCTTTGTTTCTCTTTCTTTTCCCTGCTCTTAATAAATCATCTTTTAAAAGTATGTTATGCACACTCTCCAAAATCTAGGGATTGAGTTTGGAACTTGTGGTCAGTTTTAATTTAATTCCATTTTTGTTGGATTAAAGGTCTTTTGAGAAGCAGGCACCAATGTCAGAAACTGTTTTTTATTAGCATTTATAAGGCAGATATATTGGTTATAGGTTTTTTTCCAAGTGACATAAGAAAGCTCAAAATGTGTACATTAGATGACTCCAATTAGTTATTCTTACCTTTCTTAGACTCATAAATCCACCCCAAAATCAGTGTTCATAGCATATCTCTCCTATGATTGAAGGAAGATCTCCTGAGTCTCCTAATGAAACTAGTAAACTCTGATTTGCCGAAGTTCTGCTCTTTCATATTATGTTTAACTCTATCCTGTGCGTTGCAGCTATGCTAGAATAACCTTACTCAAGCTCAGTTTTTGAAAAGCTGCCCATTCATGTACATTTTTCTTTTTAAAATAAACTTTTTATTTTGAGATAATTGTAGGTTCCCATGCAGTTGTAAGAAACAATATAAGAAAATCCCATGTCCCCTTTAACCAGTTTTCCCCAATGGTAACATTTTGCAAAACCAAAACACAACCAGGATGTTGCCATTGATACGGCCGAGATGCCAAAGGCTTCATCACTACAAGGACCCCTTTCACAGCCACATCTGCTTCCCTCCCACTCCTGTTCTCTCCTTAACTCTTGACAACCACTAATCTGTCCCTCTTTCTCCCCAACTTTCTACCTGTCGCGGTCACATACTTTACTTTTACCTATACTGCACTATAAACCCTCAACTCATTATTATGGCTTCTAATTTAGATAATTACCTTTTACTAAAGGTATTAAAATGAGAAAAAATATCTTTTCCATTTAGCTTTATTTTAATAATCTCTGGAGATTTAATTTCATTACATGGATTCAGGTTTCTCTCTGATGTCATTTCTCTCTGAAATTAAAAAGTAAACATTTTTTAATAGTGCAGGTCTGCTGGTAATGAATTCTCTCTGCTTTTGTTAGAAAGATCTTTTATTGGGTATAGGATTCTGAGAAAATAGTTTTTTTTTTCTTTTCTTTGAACCATTTAAAATATTACTTTATTATCTTCTGAATTATATACTTAAGACAAACAGGCTGCTATGATTTATATATTTTTTCCCTCAGTTTGTAATAGGTCTGTTTTCCAGGGTTCCCTTGCCTTCCAGATTTTCTCTTCATCTTTGGTTTTCAGCAGTTTGAATGTGACGCACTCGGAGATGGGTGTCAGTTTGTGTGTGTATGTATGAGGGGGAGTTTGTGTTTTTGTCTCTTGTTTCTGTGTTCATTTCTGGGAGGGGTTCAGAGTTTCTTTAATCTGTGCTTTGCTATCTTTCATTATTTTAGGAAAATTGTAGGTGGTTATCTTTTCAAATATTTTCCTAGCTTATTTCTTTTTTTTGTTTCTGGTATGCTAGATTATTTGATAAGATTATTTATGTTTTACAACTCTTGGATGCTCTGTTCTGCTTTATTCATTCTCCTCTTGATGTTTGGACAATTTCTATTGACTTATCTTCAAGTTCACTGATTCTTTTCTTGGTTGTGTTGATTCTACTGATGAGCCTGTGGAAAGCATATTTCACTCTAGTACTGGGTTTTTATGCTTTAATTTTTGTCTTTTTTATATTTCCCAACTCTATGCTGGAGTTTGCCATATGCATGTTGTTTACATTTTCATTAAAGCTTTTCCATGTTATTCATAGTTGGATAGTTCCAACATCTGGGTCTGCTTCTGTTGATTTCTTAGTCTCTTGATAGTGCATTTTTCCCCATTTGCTTTTAATGTACTTTGTAATTTTTTTTAAAAAATATTGGATACCATGAGTAGTACAGCAGAGACTGAAGTAAATAATACTTATTCCTGGAAAGTGTCACACCTCTCTTAATGCTAGGTTGTGTGTGTGTGTGTGTGTGTGTGTGTGTGTGTGTGGTTAAGTCAATATAATCAGGAGCTGAGCTGGGTGTAGACTTGGTTATTACTGTGGTTATATTTAGTGTACCACAGGCTTCAGATTTTTCTAGGTAACTGTGTTTACACTAGGACTTGAGTTACTCACAGGCTTTTGTCAAAGTTCATGTTCATTTAGGATTTTCCTGTGTCCTGTGCCTCATAAGTGGTCTCTCTCCATGTTCATGTCCTCCTAGTGGTGACAAATTGTTTTTACTTATTACTTGGAGCTTGCTAGTCTGTTGGTGGGAGTTGCAAAGTTTCTCTAGTGTCCTAGTCTTAGTAGACTCTGTATCGCTGAGTCTTGGAGATGCAACTTCCTCTGTGATCTTGCCCCTTTTCTCCACTGCAGTCAAACTCTTCTTTGTTCTGCATCAGATCTTGTGCAGAAGAGAGTTTCTTGCCTTTCTCCAGTGACAGGAGATCTCAGTCTGAGTCCAGAACAGTTTCTTACCCTTTCCTCAGGCACAGTGCATCTGCACATGTGCCTTAAGGTTGCCAGAGTTTGCTGCTCTTACCCCAGCAGCTTCAAGGTTTTGTTCTATAGAGAAGCAGGGTTGGGACAGGGCTTTGTGCCTTTTCGTTTGTAGTGGCAGCTGTTCTGGTTCTCCCAGATTGCCCTGCTAAAGGAAGTTGTTTGTGGTCTTTTGCCAGATAGGTTTTGTACATACAATAGAAGGCAGAGAAGAAGAGCCTGTGTGAACTCTTTCTGCAGTGATGAAGGATTCTATACACTCATACTAGTGTGCACTTGGTCTAACGACTTATTAAAAACTTTAGTTGAAGTCTTCTTATATTCTTTTATGGTACCTTGAACCTCTCCTCTTGTGCTCTGCCATGGTGAGACAGCATTTGTGTTTTCGTCTCTTTAGAAAGGCCTGTCTTTATATTCCAAGCTACTGAGTTGCCTTATGATTTCAGCTCTATTATAGGTTCAGGAAACATCATGATTTTGTAGTTTATCTGGATTTTTCTTCTTGTTTGGGTAGGAGGCATGCTATTTTCAGCTTTCAGCATCTTAGGTGGAAGTGGAATCCCTTCAGCTGCATCTTTAAGTGGTCATTCCACTGCTCTATACAGCCAGTGCTTCTGGATAGTGTGGCCTATGACAGGTCCAGTGGATCCCACAGTTACGTGCCCGTTGTCTTATACAATGGTGCAATGAAGTAAGTTCCTTGGTCTGAGGCAGTGTTTTTGTGGCATCTCATGTTGGTGATTCATGCACTTTTTAAGTCCTTGGGTAGTAGTACTGGCTTAGGTAGTGGAAGCAGCACACTTAATTCCATACCCGGAATACAAGTTGATCCCAGTGTTGACTCATTGTGAGATGAATCTCTACTCCTTCAAGGCTGCAAGACTTCTAAGGCTGCTAGTCATCTTGTCACTGAGGGGACAATTAATTGGTCTCAAGAACCAGTGCCGCTGGAGGCTGAGTACTGATCTCAGTTGCTGCTAGGTTGGGCATTCAGCAGTGGCACTAACTAGATCAGCCTCGGTAGTGGAGCCCATGCTGTTGGACCCCGGCATGTCCTCCACCCCTACTGCACAGCTGCTTTATTAACAAACCGTGCAAACACTGGTGTGAGAAATAAGAGAGAGGTTAGATGACATCGACTGGCTAAGTCATGCTGTCTCTTTGGTTATTTAGTACCTCTTCTGTGATAAGAGCTCTCTGGTGACAGTAATACAAAGATCTCTGTACTTTCTGCTCACTCACATGTATACATCCACCTCTTTTTTTGACTTCCTTGTTCCCAGTCCTCCAATCTATTTCCCCCTTTAAGGCCCCTAAAAAACCAGCCAGGCCATTCTCTACCGCCCATGGGTCTACCTGTGTCCTTATCTTGGGCCACTACTTTTTCACATGAAGTAGGTGACAAAATACACTGCCTGGAGCTCTGTCCACAGGGAGGATTTTACCTCACTGTTCTCTTTCAGGATGACTTCTGATGGTGCGACAGTCCATTTTTGGCTTTCATTCACACAATGAGCGAACCCATCTGTGAACCAAGTGTGGCATTTTCCTCCCTCCATCAGCTAGTGATCAGTGACCTCCTCCTCACCCTCACACTACATACCTCGAGAGCTGAGAGCTGAGCAAGAGATGTCAGTGCAACAGTGGTGGTCAACATGGCAGGTATGGCTTACCCACATGCAGCCTACTTGCTCCCTGATCAAACCCAATCTTAAACGTATGACTCCTGCCTTAGTGTGGATTGTTGCTGTGCCGTCTCCACCTGATGACTTTGTTGATCCAACGTAAATCAGCCCATGATGGGAAGCTCTGGCTGCGTGGTCACTTGATGTCCCTGCTAGGGCCTGATAACATGATAGGAACTTCTTTTTAAATGGTCGATACCTTCTTGCTACAGAGGGTATCTCTTTGCTCCACATTTCTTGGGGTCTATGCTCCCTTGTGGGAGGGCTGTCCTTTTAGTTGTCAGTTGTTTAGTAGTAGCTCTAGCCCGTACCTAGGAGATGTCAGTGGCCCCACTTCCCGCCTTCCCTAACCATGACAAGCAACATGTCTCCAGACATTACCAGTGTTTCCCCTGGTTGAGAGCTTCTGGTATAGACAACCCAGATCTTTTTGGATCATATTACTGCATGAGGAGGGAGAGGTAACATAGCCCTAGAGCAAGACTAAAAATGTGTATTGTTGTCAGTCCCATGTGAATGTGAATGTCTTCTGATCTTCCTTTATAGGAATGGAAAGAAATACATTCCCCAGATCAATGGCCTCATTCCAAGTGCCTGAGGCTATGTTTATCTGTGCTAGCAAATACACCACATCTGGCAAAACAGCTGCAGTTGTTGCTATTGCTTGGTTAGATTTGCAGAACTTGACTCTCATCCACCATGTTTCATTTGGTTTTTGTAGGGAAGAGATGGGCAAATTAAATGGAAACACGCACTTCATATCTTTGCTGTGATACTAATCACACTTTTCTCTTCAGGATATGATACTATTTTTTATGTACTACCTTGGCTGTGAGTGGGAGAGTTTCTGAGGCTTTCTCATGGCTTTCTGCCTTATACTAGCTATTACCACAGAGGTCAAGGACCAATAAGAAGGCTCTGCCAACTATAAAGTATTTGCTGTTCAATTGTATATTTGGGGACTAAGAAACGATCCCTGGTTGAGATGAAACTAAGGTGGCTGCCCTTAGCTTCCTGACAATTTATTCCTAATTTTTAAAAATGCATAATTTAAGCAATACCCTTGTTGCCTAAAATGTTTTTTCTCCCTGTGAGCACTGTGTCCCAGCAACTGTCTTCGTATCACTCTGGGGGTTGAGGCGTCCTGGTTGCCACTCCACTGTTGCCATTCATCACAATTATTGGGCTCCTTTTGCTTTTGGTGGCTAAGTGTTACACTTGGCCTCTTTCACTATAGGATTCTGTAATCCCTCTTCTATCACAGTGTCTCTTGCCATCAGCCCTGGCCTATGCTGTATACCACCGAGCATCGCAGTGATGTCGGTCTCTTTCCCTAGCACATTCCATATTAATAACTCTGGTAAATGGCATGTACTCTGGGCCCTTTCATGAACATCATTGGCTGCTGGGTTTTCTGGATTTTAACCGTATATCCATTCTAGTATACCCCTTTTTATGATCTTTTTAATTTCCTTTTTCCAATATTATAATAATTCTGTAATTTCTAGTTAACTTAGTGTAGACCATTGATTTCCCAAACTTTCAGGAGTTACCCTAGCAGTGTGTTAGTTTGTTTACAGAGGTCCTTGCTGGTGTCCCGCACCGCCTCCCCAGTAACTGGGGAGTGGGTATATCAGCCCTGAAAAGAAGACTTGGGTGGAGCATCACAGTGTCTACTCACTAACTTACTCCAAATCACACTATACTTGCCATTATCTCTTGTATTAGTTTTGCAATGGCTTTTATAAAAAGCAATAAAATCCCACCAGGTAGCATGGTCTCCAAATAAGTGACTCAAGCTACATAGTAAACAGAGTTTAAAGACTGCTAGCTAGGAGTGTCAAAGAAACCCAAGATATATTTACTGAAAGAAGCTTTAAATGATATGACAGAGTTATGGGAAGTGGCAACAACAATCAGCAGACTAACCAGTGATTAGGTAAGAGGACTGCCTCTAGCTAAAGAGAAAAGTCAGCTTCTTTATTTACATGATTGTAGCAAAACTACCTAGAAACTGTATTCACATTTGAAGAATGTGCTGAGGTCCCTTTATTATTATTTGTCCTTTCCAGCCTAATAGAGAGATTATAGTCACT
>PVIA01013020.1:0-34422 GCA_004024845.1 Tonatia bakeri | reverse complement strand
CACCTCCACCCCTACCTCCACCTCCACCCCTACCCCTACCTCCACCCCTACCTCTACCCCGTCCCTACTCCTACCTCTACCCCTAACCGTACCTCTATCCCTACCTCTATCTCAGTAACTTTCTAAATAAATTTTCTCTTATAATTTGAATTAAAAAGATACAGGGCTAATCTTTGAAACTCTATTGGGAACACTCCTTCTAGGGTGACCCCAACACCCCACCCCACACTGAGACAATGCCAGGGGCTATACTCTGGGGTCCTGCCTCTGGAACAGTGGTGGCTGGCTCTAAGGCAACCACCAAAATGAGGGATTCCTCCGGGTAAGGCATGCTAGAGCCTTTGTTTACAAACACCAGGGGTGGGGGGTGGGGAGCACGTGGCGGCTTCAGGGATGGCTTGTGGGGGGATGCTTATGTGATGAAAGGGACATGCGGCTCCTCGGAAAGACTGATTTGTCAGAACCAGGAAGAACTTTCCACGGCTCATTCATTCATTTTACAAATATTGGTTCAGTGCCTTCTTTGAACAGACTTGCCCTGTCTCACCTCTCTGGGTAAACGGGGAGAGAGGAAGGTTCCAGGCAGCGCAGAGAATAGGAGCAAAGGTTCCTTTAGCGAGAAAGGGCAGGGCCCCGGGGAGGATGTGCAAGGAAGTGTGCGGGCTGGGTGCAGAGGGAGCAGGGGGCGCGGATCTGGGTGGAAAGAGGTCCCGAGGACCCGGATGCTGGGCAGGCATTGTGGACTCTGTCCCTAAGGGCACGGGGAAGTGCGGACGGGGTGTCAGCAGGGCTGAGTCCAGCCACACTCGCTGCAGGAAGCACCAGGCTGCAGGAGGCAACACAGAAGCCTCATCCTCCGAGGACACAGCTGGTGTCGGAAGGCGGCTGCTGGAAGTAAAACAGAGGCTCAAGATGCTCAGCATTCTCTTTTTCTTTAATTTTAATTTTTTATTTAAGATTTTATTTACATTTTAGAGAGAGGGGAAGGGCAGGAGAAAGAGAGGGAGAGAAACACCAGTGTGCCAGAGAAACATTGATTGGTTGCCTCTCTCATGCCCCCAGCTGGGGACCTGGCCTGAAACCCAAGCATGTGCCCTGACTGGGAATTGAACCTGAGACCTCTGGGTTCGCAGGCCGGCACTCAGCCCACTGAGCCACACCAGCCAGGGCAGCAGTTTCTAAAATTGTTTTGTTAGTACATGTCTTTGAAAAATGATACAGAAAAGTATGAAAACAATTTTTTCTTAGCTGTCACTATACTTATGGAATCATTGCAGCTTCGTTCTGAGTCTTAGAATAAGCAGTGAGCCGCCGGTTGATGTTCTGAGGGGCTGTGCTTTCCCTGGAAAAGTCACACGACGGAAGCACGCAGCATCTTCCGATTCTCGCTCTACGTTCGAGGCGGAATCACGAGAATGTTCAAAGACGTCATTCCTTTTCCCAAGGTCCTCTCCCCACCCTTCGATGCCTGAACCGTTGCCTTCGGAGTTTTCTCTTCCCTTCCCGGCTTGCTCCATCTCTCTGAAGCCCGCAGGCACCTCCACGTTCTCCTTGGCCTGCAGTAACACTCGGTGTTCTGGCCTCCCAGCTGGGCTGTAACACAGGAAGGGAATTTCTGAGTTCAGAGATTTCTTTCTGTAGCAAAGCCCGACTCGGGGTTATTATTTCTTGGTTGACCTAACACTTTCCCTGGCAGAACAGAGCGATGACTTCATTGTCACGGCTGGGGTGTGTCTCTGTTTTCGGGGAGCCCTGAGCCTCCTGATGCAGTGGAGGGGGTTCCGGAAGATGGTTGTTTGAATGGAATAAAAAAATATCAGTTTATTGTTTCAAAGAATAGTTAACCCATTGCATACATAACCTAAATAAAAAGTAGGACAGAGAAAGCTCAGGTGGTTTCCCAACTTCCTGTGAGGTCAGTGACCCAGGAGACCCCACCCCCACCCTTAGCTGCCCGATCGACCACACCTCTAACCCATGACTAGCCCACACCGGAGGGGACTGTGGAGGGGACTTGTCCATCAAGATTATTTCCCAGCTTTTTCGTCCACCTTATTTACCACTCATCTTGGATCCAAAGGCCTCTTGGCTGCTTTAAAAAATACATGTTTATTGATTTTACAGAGAGAGGAAGAGAGAGAGACACACACACATGGATGTGAGAGAGAAATATTGATCAGTTACCTCCCATTTGTGTCCCAACCGGGGATTGAACCTACAATGCAGGCATATGCCCCGGTTGGAAATCGAACTCCTAAGCTGCTGGTGCACAGGATGATGCCCCACCCACTGAGCCACGCCGGCCAGGGTGCTCTTGGCTGCTTTTGAAAATTAAAACTAGGCTCCCAGATCAGAGCTCTGTCCCCACTGAGAAGAACCCAGGTCATATGCCACAGGCTTCAAGGCAGGTCCCCCCAAACAAGCTCCTGAAGTATTTTAAGCAGCAGAATAAATGTTTATTTTCCCAAGAGGACTCGTTGAAGGGGAACATGCTCATTTGGATACGTTCCTTAGAAAAAGCATATTTGTCCCGACAATCCATTTGCACCTCATACGGTCACGGGCAGGGATCCAAGGCCCCCATCCCCACTGCATCTCCTTGGAGCTTGGCGCTTGCTGGGAGAGCCAGGTGGGCCCTGTGACATGTCAGGACGGAGGCAGATGAAGAGAAAATTAAACTCTCTTCCAGCTGGGCAGCTCCATTTGATATCAGCAGCGGAGGGACATTTGGTGCGCGTGCCTTGAATTGTAATGTGTGAGGCGTGTTCTCAGAGGGCTGTCGCAGGCAGTGCAGGCTGAGCGCAAGAACGCCCTGACCAGGAGAGAGGCAGGCTGTGCCCGGTCAGGAGGGCCGGGTGCCGCTTCCTGACCGGGTGCTGCTCTGATCTCTGTGGGGGGCCGCCTGCTCAGGGACGGTTACCGAGCAGTGGCCCTGTCCCCTCCCCAGGGGCCTGTGACTCTGCTTTTTTTGCCTTGTCATCTCCCTCTGCCCAGAGCCTTGGAGGCAAAGGCCCCGGATGGTGGAAGGGGTGGAATCTGTCAGGTTCGTGCACACCCCGGCTGGCCTCCACTTCCCTGCTCAGCAGTGAGATTCAGGTGCAAACATGCGGCAGGTGCTGCTGGGAGTCTGCACAGGAACAACACAGGGCCTGCTGAGTCATCGGATCGGTTGCTTATTTGTTTTCATTCATCAAACGTTCATGGAACCCCTACTATGTATGGAGCAGCCAACTGCCGAGGATGCCAGGATGACAGGATCCACAACTTTGCCTGCAGGAGGAGGTCAGGGAGGAGTCAGGGAGAGAGGCAATCATGCCCAAGGCTAAGGCAGGGGCTGGGGGCTTGGAGAAGGGAGTGTCTGGGGTGGGGTGCCTGGCAGGTCACAGGGTCAGCAAAGCTCTGCCCAGCATCTGATGCGTAAATAGAGTTTTGAATCCAATCTGGTGGACGACCACGAACTGAGGCTGCTTGTGGTCAGTGTGCAGAGAAGTGTAGCTAAGGTCTTCAGGAAACACAAAGGAGGCTCGTAACTGGAGAGCACAGAGGGGAGGCACCAGGAAGGCTTCGTGGAGCAGCGGGGAGCTTGAGCAGCTGGCGTTTGCCAGCAGAGGGAACAAGGGAGCGGGTGGAAGAGCCCAGGGTGTGCTTTGTGTGTGTCTGAGTTTGGCTGGGGTTGGCTTTACAGGAGGAGTGTGGTGGGAGAAAGGCTGGAGCACTGGGCGAAGGCAGGTCGAGAAGAGTCCTTGCGTCCAGTCCAGGAGGAGTGGGAGGTGCCCAGCAGAGGCACACCGTGATCGTGGGTGCTCATGGGAGGAACGCCGGAGGAAAGGAGGGCTTTCTGCTGTTTCATTTCCCTGTTGGAAGTTGCCTTTTAATGGCACACTGCCCTCCCTCAAGTCTTCTTTCATGAGAAGCAGGAACACCTGTGACTGCCTGTATCAACCCCACCTGTCCCAGCTGCCATCGGGAGGGTGGCGTTTGTCAGTGAGGTGGGGCCTGGGAGAGAGGGGGTGGGGAGGGGGTTGCCTTCTGGATTGTGTGTGTGTGTGTGTGAGAGAGAGAGAGAGAGAGAGAGAATGGATGAGTGTGTATGAGTTTGTTTGGGGAAAGGAATTAATTTGTGGCCAAATCGTGAACCTCTTTGTTGAGAGAAGGGCAGAGGGAGCAAAGGGCTCTCCAAGATGAGGTGGTGATGGAGCCGTTCTGAGCAGGTGACAGACCCTCCCAGGTGGGGTTCCGCGCCACACTTTACTACCTGCCCGCCCGCAACCTGCGTGCTCACAGCCTGGACCAGGTATGCAACTTGGCCACAGCGTCGAAGGGAAATAGGGAGCTAGACAAGTCCGCAGAGCATCTCCGAAAGGTGGGAGGGGCTTCCATCTGAAGATCAATTGAAAGATTCACACGATTTTATACGGAAAACGTGACAGCCGAGACACGCAGGTGGGATTTTGGAGCCACCTGGACAGAATGAGCGGGAGGAACTTGCTCACCAAACCCTAGACTCCCAGAGGGAGAGCTCTGAGGGGACCTGGAAGGAGGCCGCTGTCAGGCCGCTAAGAGGAAATGCAGTGGGCGGCACTCATACGGACACGGGGGCCTCAGAGGCGGTGTAGAATCGGCGTGGAAGTGGGTGTGGGAATCGTTGGCATCAATTCCAGGGCAATAGGCCCATCGTAGGATGTGAGAGGAAGAGAGGGGTGTCTGGGTCGACACCAGGAGGGGTGATGATGACTTCCAAGGAAGCCCGACTCAGTGGCACAGACCTGGGAGGCCCCACCTTGCACTGAAAGGGGGATTCTGCTTTCTTCTGTGTTTTCTTGGATCTCTGAAGTGACCATTACTTAATCCTAGATTTTTTTAATCCTTGCTCAAGGATGTGCTTATTGATTTTAGAGCGAGGGGAAGGGTGGGAGAGAGAGAGGGAGAGAAACATCGATCCGTTGCCTTCTGTGCTGACCGAGAATTGAACCCACAGCCTGGGCATGTACCCTGACCAGGAATTGAACCCATGACCTTTTGGCTTACAGGACGATGCTCCAGCCAACAGAGACACACAGCCAAGGGCAAACCTTAGAATTTTTAACCTCTTGATTTTTATTCCTCCTGCCTCACAGTATGCTGATGTCTGCTAATCGATATCTCCAGACTGGTCTAAGTGATGAGGCTGCCGAGGTGCGCTCTGAAACCCAAAAGGGCAGTTTTGTAAACAGACACAGAGAGCCAGCTTTCTGTCATTGAACATCACGCGGGGCCAGGAACACACACGCACGCACACACATGCACACGCACAGGCTTACCACCACACATCCCGGGCTGGCAGGTAGATTCCATGTTCCCCCAACCAAATGTTTTATCAGACTTGCTAATTAGGAACCAAAAAGACTGATAGGATTTCTTTTTTGTTCCACTTTTCTCCACTGGTGGAGTACTTTGGAGAGGTGATGTGGTCAGCATACAGGGGGTTGTTACAGGGAGGACCTGAGAAATTTCTGTCCAAGTACATGACTTCCAGTGAGGCAGCAGGAACTGACTCCTGCTCGTGACCTTGAGACATGGGAGGAAGAGAGAGTCTGACTCTCTGACTTAGATGGGAGTGGTGTCAGGGTCACAGAGAGCAGGGACCCTGCAGGCCTGGCCTGACCAGCGTGTGACTCTATGACCCGGGGCAGGAGACTGCTGGCTTCTGGCGGCCATCGCCTCCTTGACCTTGAATGAAGATCTGCTTTACCGGGTGGTGCCCAGGGAACAGAACTTCCAGCAGAACTACGCAGGAATCTTTCATTTTCAGGTACCGTGCATCAGGACCCCCTGAAATCTACTGAATCAGAAGCTCTGGTAGCGGGGGCGGGGGAGCTGTGGCCTATGATTTCATGGTTCCTCCAGGTAGTTTTGGAGCACCCTGGGGTTTGAGAACCACTGCTTGAATGTGTCCGTCGAATCACCCACACGTCCCACCCCCTGCCGTCAACCCCAGGCCTCAGGGCCTTGAGAAAAGAGCTTGGGAGTGAGTGTCAGGAGATGGGGGCCCGAGTAACGCCCTGTGACCACCGAGTGATGCTGGGCTGGTTTTCGTATCTACAACCCCAGACACTGGACTCGACGCTTCCTGATTGCTTCGGTGGGTGTCTCCCCTGTGCACGGATAAGTAAGACACAAACCCTGCTCTTGAGGAGCTTGGAATTCACTAACGGCCCAAGACTAGAACACTGACCCCCACCAAGGCTCCTCCTGGGGTCCCCTGGAGAGACTCGCCCCACCCGCCAGCTTGGCCCCTCGTGCAGCTCTGTGTCTGCCCTCCATAGTTCTGGCAGTACGGCGAGTGGGTGGACGTGGTGGTGGACGACAGGCTGCCCACCAAGGACGGGAAGTTGCTCTTCCTGCACTCGGAAGAAGGCAGCGAGTTCTGGAGCGCCCTGCTGGAGAAAGCCTATGCCAAGTAAGCGGGTTGAGGCAGCTAGGGGCTGGGAGACCCACTGTCTTCTTGGAGGATCTTACCTGCTCCCGCCTCCCAAACTCAGGATGTCATGCCCAAGACTCTCCCAGCACCTGGACCCCATGTGCTGTGTCCCTCAGTAACTAGAGAAACAGAAAATGGGGTGAGGGGTTTGAAAGCTCAGCTCTGTCCCATGGGAGTGGGTGAATGGGGGCAAGCTGGAATCTGCTGGCCTTGTGTCCGAGAGTCCTGGTGCTTCTCACTGGCACTCAGTGGTCAGAACCTTCTTTTGGGTTCTTTCAATTAGCTTCCTTTGCTGGCACCCCTTTCCTAGCACCTATTCCTGCAGCAGGTCCCATGGGGTGCCTCTCAGTCTTGAGGGAAGGTCCCCTCATTCCTATCCATGCCCCATCCAACACTCAGAGACCCAAGAAGCTAGCTAGGGTCAGCTCTGGAAAGATTGCATTTAGCTTTTCCTAAGAGTGGGCGGCCTGGTGGGAGGTGGTCTGAGACTCATTCCTGGCAAAGTGCTGTGTCGGCCACGTGCAGCCGGGGCCACAGCAACATCAGCAAAGACTCCTCTTTTACCTTCTAGATGACACCATGTCCTACCATGGTCCCTGCCCCGGCCCACAAGGTCCCCTCCCTGGGGTAGCTAATGGCTGTGGGTAGTGCTTTTTTTCTCTTTTTCAACAGGCTCAATGGCTCTTACGAGGCTCTTGCTGGTGGGTCCACCGTGGAGGGGTTTGAGGATTTCACAGGGGGCATCTCTGAGTTCTTCGACCTAAAGAAGCCGCCAGCCGGTCTGTACCAGATCGTCCGGAAGGCGCTCCGTGTGGGCTCTCTGCTGGCCTGCTCCATCGATGTAAGCCAGTGGCTTCTCTGCCCCCTCCCCTTGTGTGGTAGGGAGGGGCCAGACGGGGGTGAGAGGAGAGGCCCAGGGAGGTGCTGGGTCAGAGCAGAGCCTGGGGCTTAATGGGCAAGTCCAGGGACATATCGGTCCCTAGCATGTGGGAGCCAATTAATATCTAATCAGTGGGTAGGATCGGGGGTTGGCCTTGTGGTAGGAGCCCCAAGCTCTCTGGACAAAGTTCCTTTGGTTCTGCGGAAATCACCTGAAGAACGTAGCCTTGACCCCTGCATCCTGACCCGACCTTCACTATGCCTTTTTACGACGCAGTTTTGGTATTTTGGAAAACAAATATGGACTCTGCAGAAGCACAAGTTTCTGAAACCAGGACCGCACCCCGTCTAGGGGGTTGGCGGAGGGGAGTGCTGTGGTGGTATGGACGCCAGAGCCTGGACACCACCAGGCTTGTGGTCTGTTGTCACTGGCTCTTTCTCTCTCTCCTGCCCTTCCCTGGGGACCTCAGGCATGCAAATGTGGTGTGTCTATGAAAACCCTATCGGGAGACGTGTGTGTTTGGGGGAGGAGCGACTTGGGGCGTGGGGGAGGGGCAGGCTGTGAAGCAGGAATGATGCTGGGGAAACTCGGTCACCGAACACAGTGGAAGACCAGAACTTGTCCTGGGCCGTCGCCATGGAGAATCAGTCTTCTTCAGGCAGCATGAGGTCCCTCTCGAAGGATGGATAAATGACTTCCTAGTTGCCCGTGACATTTGAAAGCCTGGCAATCACACTCCTGGCCTGGCAGGCACACAGCACCCTGCCTGGACCTGCAGGTCTGACTGTGGAGGGGCCGGCTGGAGAGGCTCCCTGTGTGCACCTGTGGCTCACGGCCGCACCTGCACCTCCAGCCCCACACAGAAGCCCCTGGGACTGTGTACTGTGCCCTTGGGAGGCATTTTAGGACCAGCCCCAACAAGGTCAGGGGCGGCCACCCTGAGTAAACTATATTCTCAACCCAGGTCTCCAGCGCAGCCGAAACAGAAGCTATCACCAGCCAGAAGCTGGTCAAGGGTCACGCGTACTCTGTCACCGGAGTCGAGGAGGTAAAATCGGGCGGGGGGAGTGCAAGAGCAATAAGCCATGACGTGAGCATGAGTCTAGAGCAATCCTGAGAGGGGGGCGCACCCCCTAGGGAACTCTGGGGAAACTCTCTCTCCGGCTGCACTGAGCCCTGGACACCACACACGTGCGGTCAGCTCTTGCTTGGTTCCAGGGCCCTTCTGACTCCCACCCATTCAGATATGGGCAATGTGACCTCACATGCAGGTCCTCCTCTGGGGCGTGGCCAGGAGGAGGAAGAAGGCTCTGGAAGAAAGGTGTAGACATTGTCAGTTAGATTCTCATTCCACAGGTCAAACAGTGGGATCCCATAGGTTCTCCACAGAGAAAAGGTACCTTCCCCGTCAGGGTGGGGCGTACTAAGGGGACGAAATGCAGGCATCCTGCACCCTCCAGCCCAAGGGGAGAGGGAGTGTGGGCCGTGACTTCCATGATTTCCATTACTATATTATTTATGTACTAAATAACTTTCATTATTTTCATTTACTATATGCAACAACTGAGAAGTTAATTTTGCTTTGGGTTTCCCGATGGCCAAGGCAGAAAGGGAAATGAGTGGGTGCCTCGGGTCTTGTTATTTATTACAATGGTAGAGCTATTCATTCCATGTGCCTGTGTTCTGTGAATATGTCCTTTAATCAAGTCAATTCCCAAACACGAGTGTGTGCCAACATCGGCCTAGGACGGAAGATAACAAAGGGAAGCGAGACGCTGAAGACCCTGCCACTCATGGCATTTCTGGGGGCTCACAGTGACTGCTGAGTAGCGAGTAGGGGAGGGTGGTGCGTATGGATTCGTGAGTGTGGGCTTTGGGGACAAACTGCCTGGGTGCCCGCCCCCCACTTACCTCCTGTCACTAACTAACCGCGGGTGACTTGACCTCTCTGAGACTCAGATTTCTGAGCTGTAACATAAAGATAATGACAGACCCAGCTCACAGGATTGTCTGGAGGTTTAAATGAGGAAATAACACATTTTAATGTGTTGT
The DNA here is from genome assembly GCA_004024845.1 of Tonatia bakeri. Classification (NCBI taxonomy): domain Eukaryota; kingdom Metazoa; phylum Chordata; class Mammalia; order Chiroptera; family Phyllostomidae; genus Tonatia; species Tonatia bakeri. Next base: position 25,030 of record PVIA01013020.1, on the reverse strand, counting down.
TTTAGAGAGAGGGGAAGGGAGAGAAAGAGAGAGAGGAAAAACCATCTATTTGTTGTCCCACTCATATATGCATTCATTGGTTGATTCTTGGATGTGCCCTGACTGGGGATCGAACCTGCACTGCAGCCTTGGCATATCAGGACAATGCTCTAACCAACTGAGCTACCCAACCAGGGCCCTGGGAATGTGTCTTTGAAATACTTAGCCCCATGCCTAGTCCATAGCTGATGCTCCATGAATTCGAACTGCTGTGCTATTAGTACTTTCTGGGAAGTCATTATCATCATTAGGTCTGATATATTAACACCTGAGCCAGCTGTCAAATGTGAACCCACCTCAAAGCAGACATAAACTTGTTTTTGTGTTGAATTCACTATTTACCCAACCAAATGGTGGTCAAGAGAGCAGTTGGCCAAGGCCTGGCAACACACTTGAAAAGCAAATACAAGTGTGGTCACGTGGGGACATTTAACAAATGGCACGTGAATCTGAGGAGCCGACGTGAACCCGTGTGCGGGCCTCGCAGGTGGATTTCCGTGGCCGTCCAGAGAAGCTGATCAGACTCAGGAATCCGTGGGGCGAAGTGGAGTGGATGGGAGCCTGGAGTGACAAGTAGGTGCTGTCCTCTGCCCCCCAGTGCAGGCCTCCGTGGGTGGGAGGGCGTCACGCAAACACGCAGTCGTGCGGACAAGGACGGTCGGGTGAGTTCGGCAGCACTTCCCGCCCTCAAATCGCACAGCCTGTTCGGAAAAGGGCGGTTTGTGGTTCCAGGTCTGGGGAAAGCTAAATAAAACCCACTTAGCTGGAGCCTTGGACTCTGGGTCTCTGCTTGGCATTTGCCAGTTTGGTGGCTCCCTTGGACCAGGCCCCGGGCTGCACGGTCTGTCTGTTCTCTGCCTGCCACACCGCAGCAATCCAAAGGTGAGATCGATCAGTCACAATTGGATTCTTTCCACTCCACCAACCCTGGTCTGTCTGACAAAGGCCAGCCCCCTCCGCGCCAACAGGAAATGACCACTTAGAAAGTGGAACTCTGTCCTGGGAGCCAACTGGCCACCTCAGGCAGTGATGAATGCCAGCACTGATCTTTCCTGGAGAGGTCGTGAGTGACCAGAGAGGCTCTTCCCGGGCAGGCCTTTCCACTGGGGAGAGGAAATCAGTGGGAGGTGGGGACTGGGCCCCAAGGCCTCCCGTGGTGTCCCAGGACAGCTGTGCTCCAGAATCAAGGTCGCTGAGGGTGTTGGACACATGGGACGATTTCCTCCTTGTCACCACTGCTGGCGTGGGGGTGGCAGGTTGTCACTGGGAAAGGAAATAGAATTCACCAGTGTCATTGACGAAGAGCCACCAGAAATGGGAATGGCCATACTAATAGCCCCTCCCAATGCATCCTAAAACCATGCCTGTACCCCATGCATGGCCCTTAAAACTGTGATGCTGGCAGGGCTCTGAGGGGAGTCGTTACATGTAGTCACACATCGTTAATGGCTCAAAACTGTCATACCTCCGTGAAGGAACATGAGTCTGTGGGGCCCAGCATCAACCTCCCGTATTAAAGGGTGTTCATGCGACCGCCTGAGATTGATCAAAACCCCAATCCCCCCGATTCTGCTAAATGAAAGCATTCAGGAAAGAGATTTTTTTACAAGATGGATCTTGACACCACTCTGTTGTTCAGACGTTGCCTGCCTGTTTCAGGTGATGGCCAGGGAGCTGGAGAAGGCATTCAAACAGAGTTGAGGGCATTGCCACCGAAAGGCCACCAGCAGGCGGCCTCTCAAGGTGACATCACTTTATGGAAATGGCCACAAAACCGGGCCTGGTTGTCCTCCGTGCAGGCTCAGGGAGTGGGCTGTGGCCCTGGGCCCAGAGGCCACCAGACCCTCTCACAGCATCTTCCCCCGGACCCGCAGATAAGCCTGCGTGAGACTCACTGACCAGTGCGGGTGGCTGTGCCTTCTGTGACAGGCATTCCCAGGTCCCCTCTCTCTGTGTCCCCGAGTCTGTGCTCAGCGCCCTGGGGTTTCTAATTGGAAACGTAAAGCTTGTCCAGAGAGTGAAATTTGGGCAAGACCACAGCATCATGTTCCTGCCACAGGTCTGGGGTCACCCTGCTAGTGGCCACCATGTTCCTGTCCCCAGCCTGTGTCCCCTCCCCACACTGTCTGTCCTGCCTTTTCTCCAGACCTTTTTTTTTTTTTTTAAATTCCATTTCCGGCCTTTCGGGGGACATTTAGCTGCAGTGAACAGTTTGCATTGCAACAAACCCTTCAGGAGTGGCCTCTGCTTCATTTAAAAATGTAAAAAATTCATTTAATTTTCTCCCTAGCGCCCCAGAGTGGAATTACATAGATCCCAGGCAGAAGGAGGAGCTGGACCAGAAGGCTGAGGATGGAGAGTTTTGGTGAGTGTGTTGTGAGCCGGAGAGCTGGCCTGCAGCTGTGGCTCCCTCCCTGTGCACACTCGGGGCAGCATATCTCTGGGTGTTCCTGAAATCCGGCGTGGTGTCCGTCTGGGGGGCTCTCCTTCTCCTCCCCTCTGCCCTGACGCGGTTCCGTCCCGCTGCCAGGATGCCCAAAGCATCGGCGGCACGAGATCTGGCCTGCACCGTGGGTTAGCGCTCACCCATCTTCCTCACCCTCCGAAGCTTTCCCTTGGAGTAAGAGCAGTTCCTGCACATCTTTGATTTGAGACATAGCTCACCATCTACACAGGATGAGTTCCTTTGCGGGTGGGCTAATCGGAGCCATAAGGACACCCTGTGACTGTGACATGGTTTAGAGGCCTCTCTCTGCTGGACATCAGTGAGAATGAAGTAGCAGGAACCCTCTTACAGGCTTAGATGAAGCCCCTGCCCTGGAGGCAGGGGCTTTGTTTGGATCACTTCCTGGGGTCTCCTCCAGCTTCTGGCTCATTCTCTTTGCTTGGCTGTGCAGATCTGACCCTGGACAGGAGCCCCTGGGGATTTGTCCCTGGGGACTGTAGCAAAGTCAATCAGCTGGCCCGGGGCCTGCTCCCTGTGCCCCACAAGCCTGCCTTCCCCCACACTCCCGGTCCTGCTCCCTTGACCAAGAGCCCTCTGCTCCCTCTGCCCCCAGGATGTCTTTTTCGGATTTTTTGAGGCAGTTCTCTCGTCTGGAGATCTGCAACCTGTCCCCAGACTCCCTGAGCAGCGAAGAGGTTCACAAGTGGAACCTGGTCCTGTTCAACGGCCGCTGGACACGGGGCTCCACCGCTGGTGGCTGCCAGAACTACCCAGGTAAGGTGGCCAGCCATCTGGGCCCTCCTCCTCCAGCCTGTCCTCCGAGCTGGGGGTCTTCACATGCTCATCTCTGGGCAATGCCTTTGCACTCTGCCCTCTGGCTTCTGGGCACCGCTCGGAAGCCCCGCTTACCCCAGGACTTGGAGGCAAGGGCAGCATGGGTGGGGGCGGTGCCTAGGCAGCGTTCACCTGAGGCCCCATCTCAGGTGACGCTCTTCTCCGGCTTCTGTGTGTTCAGACTGTCCCTGCTTCACCCGCCTGCTCCCTGTCCCCCAAGAATGTGCTTCTTCATACTAATCGTGTCCTGGCATCTTGCTCTAAGGCCTCTGTTCATTCCCCTAGGCCCAGGTGGCCGGCACCCATCCCAATGAGCTCTGGGACAGAGTGGGCTAGTGGTGTGGTGGAGGAACACAGGGTGTCCTCTGCCAACTGAAGTGACACACCCATCACAGCAGCCCTTTCTTTGTGTTTGCACCTGAGTCCCAGGTGGAGGGGCCTGGCCTTGCGGGTTGTGGGTGGCCCCTCCCCACTCTCCTGGGAACCACGGGAGCTCTGTCCCTGGCGGGGATGGTCTGGTGCAAAGTCATTGCTTCTGTACTAACCCTCGTCTCACTACAAAGGTGGGAAGCTCCCCGTTCCAGGAGACCACTAACCCACACCTGTGCAGGCTCCTCCTAGGTCGAGTCGGCCGAGGCAGCCCCTGAGGAGGAAATCCGAAAAAATCGACCCCACGTCTCTAAGGAGAATGAAGGAAGGAAGGCAAAACCCGCTTCCTCCACTGTCCATCTCCCCCGGCCCGTGTCCCCTCCCGGTCTGTGGTGACTTGGTGGTTGCCTTGGGCTGTGTTCACAGGCAGGGCCAGATGCTTCTGCTCACACAGCACTCACTGCCGGCCCATGCTCGCTGCTGTGGAAGCAGCATCGTTATAAAATCCCACATGAGGCAGGCTCTCCCCTCCATCCCCCCGTCCAACCCAGAGCTGCCCCCCCGGGGTGGTAGAGATGGTGCTGAGCAGATGGGACGGTGGTCAGGTCCTTTTCTGCCACCGTCAGTCAGCTCACCAGCCATGGGACCCTGGGAGGGTCCCTTTCCCGAGCTTCAGTGCCCTAATCCTCGAAACGGAGTGGTGACACCCACCGAGTGAAATGCTCTGTAAACAGGGAGTGTCCCAGTGACGGCAGGTATCATTTTTATGGCTCATTCTCATCCTCCAGTTCTGCTGGAGCGTAAACAAAAAAATGTAGCAATTGCCCTCATGTTGCATGTGGGAGAAATTAAAATATGCTCGCCATTAGCAAGCTCTTAGAAAAAGCGTGGGAAATCTGCATGGACCATTTGGGGGGCTCAGAACTGCAGGGGGTGCCTCAGGTACTTGAACGTGCCAAATTGCCACGCCATCTGTACTGCCAGCTAGCTGTCAGTGGCCGCCCTTTGGCGATGCTGTGAGTTTGGAAGACCACACAATGGTCTCTGTCTCCTCTGGAACTGGACCATCTTTGGCTCTGAAATCGGAAATAAAAGCATTGGGAAGTGGAGATTCTGGGATGGTGGAACTGAATAAGTAATCGGATTGTTAAGAAAAAAATAATCATCCGTGACTCGTGGTCGTCTGTGAATGCCTTGTTATTTCGTCCAGGGGGCCCCTTATTTAGAGGGTGGGAGAAAGAGCGTCCCCTCTGTCCACCCCTGTCTGTCCCCAGGATGTGTCATTATTGAAGTCGGGGAGGCCCTAGCGTGGGGGTGCCCATCAGGCTGTCTCCCTCGGTTACGCTCTGTCATTAGACTGCCACTGGACTGTCACAGTGCTGCTGTGTGCCTTTGGTTGCCCCGTTTAACCTCTCTGTGCCGTGGCTTGTCACTGTGTCGAGAGATGATTTTCAAAAGTCCTGTTGGAAACGAAGCCATGTTTTTAGATCTCCGTAGGCAGCGTGACAGGCACACTTCTTAATTGCCAATTACTGTTTCTCATGCATTATTGAGGGACTTCCTCTGGAGGAGAGTGTGTCACGGCACTGGGCCGCCACACTGAAGTGATCAAGGCCAGTCCCTGGGCCAGGGGACAGGGCTCAGCAATCAGGGCAGCTTCGGGCCGTGACGTGAGGCTGGGGCCTATCTGAGAGAGGGCACACGGCTATGGGACAGCAGTTGTCAGGGGACAAGAGTGGCTGTCTTTCTAGCTTGTCTGCAGGGGCCGCCCCTTCCCTGGGACACACTGGTTCCCTAGAGAGCTCCCTCCCTCTAGAAGGTGAGTCTGTCTTCACAGACCAGGAGATGAGACCAAGGCGATGAGCATCATTTCTCCAGAAAGATCTGGAAGTGACTTATTTGTGGGAGGGGGTACCCATGTAGCCTGGGACCGTGGGGGACTGTGAATGTTCTCAGTCAGGCACTCCTGGGCTCCTAGTTGGTCAAACGGAAGTGTGCTAAGCTTCCGAATACTATGGGACACATTGGTGGGTTTGTGGGTGGGGAGGGAGACGGGAGACAATGCCTTACACCTTGAAAAGGGAACTTGCTTTATGAGCCTGCTCACCAGGTAGAGTTGGGCCAGAAGTTTGCTTTCTTTGGGATGATCAAGGTTCTTCCCTTTCCTTTTGTTCATCCTGCCTGACCCCTGCCCCCATGGTGGGAACCACCACTCCTGGTGACTTCTAGCCACTTACTGGACCAATCCCCAGTTCAAAATCCGTTTGGATGAGGCGGATGACCACCAGGAGGAGGGCGCGGGCGAGCCCTGCTGCACGGTGCTGCTGGGCCTGATGCAGAAGAACCGCAGGCGGCAGAAGAGGATGGGACAGGGCCTGCTGAGCATCGGCTACGCTGTCTACAAGGTACCCCCTGAGCTGGCGCCAGCCTTTATTGCACTTGGTGTCTCGGGTCGGAATAGTTTGCCCAGTAATTAGAGCACATATTCCTATCACTTGCATATTTCTAGCCCAGCATTCTCCTTGCTCACCTAACTGCCTCTCCCAGTGCTCTTACTGAGGCCTGAATTCCAGTTAGAGATTCACTCCTATGGCTTAATCTCTGCTGTTCCCATGGAGACTTGGAGTTCATTAAACTTCACCTGTCATTGGGGGCTCAATGTCAACACGCTTATTAGATGCTTTCCAAGTAAAGGTTTCTCAGGGGACAGGAGCCAGAACATGGGGCACAAGGCATTCGAGGTGACACAAAGAATCTGAGGGGCGTCACAGAAGAGGGGGAGGCTGGACACAGACGCCAAGGACAGACACCCCTTCCTCCCTGGACAGCCTCACGACTCTTGTTGGAACCCACAGGGCATACCAACTGAAGGGAGGGAGGCCGTTACTTGGGCAGTCCGGGTTCCGGTGTCCCTGGACTGGGGACCGCAGCTGACTCCGGTCTCTGGCTGCCATGACCACCTACCTGCCTGCGGCGGAGTTCACAGCCTCGCAGCCGCGCTGCAGCCGGAGCTCTGGCTCTGGGCAAGCCCAGTTGGAACCGACGGAATCCAGTTTCTCACACGGGCAGAGACTCCTTGTAACACGCTCTGGAGGGAGTCCCCATGGCTGTTTTAATATGATCTTGGTAAAAATGAATCTCTTGGGAAAAATTCAGTTCTAATCAGGAAGACCCAGAGCTGGCTGGAGGCCCGACTTCTCGGTATAAATTACTGTAATAATTTATAGAAAGAGAAGCATTGTAAAAAGAAACCAGTAAGGAAAAGGGCAGTTTCGAGCTCATACCCTCCCTGTGGACCCTTCCTTCCTCTCACTTCAGAACTTAGGGCTTTCAAGGTTAGGGAGTGTGTATGTGTGTGCATTTTACTTTGGAAAATACTTCCTGCTTGATGTCAGGAGAAAATAATTTCAAATAAATAACCTCAGCTCTATGCCCGCCTAGTGCTTCCATTCCCACCTAGAATGCAAATAACTCCAAACCAGAGTCTTTGCTTCTAGGAATAGAAAGCTGGGAAGGAAGGCCCTTGCCGTGTGCGTAGCGCATCGGCATGCTTCCCTGAGCACCTACTATGTGCCAGGTGCTGTGAGGGGAGCTGAGACGCGGGGACAGAGCTCACAGTTCCTGCTGCCAACGGGCTCACAGTGTAGACTCACGGGGAACTACTACAGGGCAGGTTGGATTGCTAGGCTGGTTACCTCCATGGATCACACATCTGGAAAAGAAAGAAAAGAGTAGAACCTTTTTTATCTTTCAGATTTCTAGGTCTCAGTCTCCAGATGGCCTTGAACTTCATCAATGCTGTTTCAGTTTCAGAAATGCTGACCAGTCTCTCACTGTAGCACAGACCTGCTCCCCGGGGGCCAGGATCTCACAGTGTGTCTGTGAGACGTGGGGAGGGATGCAGAGGCATGGAGAGGGAGGACCTCGGTGCTCACAGGTGACCCGCTGTCTTCCTCTGCCCCGCAGGTCCCCGAAGAGGTACGTGAGTGCCTGCAGAGGCGTCCTTCCTTTGGTGAGACGTAGTGTGGCTGTCTTTGTGAAGGGCACACAGCAGCATGTGCTTCCTCTGGTGGCAGCTGCTTCCCCCACAAACACAGAGGCCTGGTGAGCTGGTGACCCTGAGAGCCGGTGAGGACGTGCTCGTGGAAGGGGACAGTGGCGACCTTTGCCCCCTGTGTGCCTGCTGGCCCGATTTAACCAGATGACCAGAGTACAGCTCGGGGTCCTCCTGATCTAGGCCACAGAATAAATGTCCTGATCTCCAATCAGAAAAGGAAGCTCCCACTTTATCTTTTTGGCTCCCAGCTTTCCCTGCGCCTCGTCAGTGATTTAACCCCCCAGGTTAGGGAGACACATCATCATTGACATACTCACATCTGGGGCTTCCTGTCGCCATCCCAGGCGTCACCGGGCTCTCCCCTCTGCCTTGCCCAGAAAAAGGGAGGAGCCTCGGGCAGCACTCCTAGGGAGGGGACCGGTGTGGCCTGAAGGCAGGCAGCACGACTCAGCCCCGAGGTCGTGCTGGCCCTGTGATCCTCTGAGCGAGCATGGGTGTGGCAGAGAGTGCACCTGGGGGTCCCGCCCTGCACCCTGAGTTTCGTGGAGAGGCTCCAGCTGTCGGAGACCCTGACCTGGGGTAAGCGGAGCGGCAAGTAATCACATTGCTTGCTTTGATTCCTCTTTGTTAAATGTATAGCCCACATCCATTTCGATGTTTAATGTTAGAAGGGACTTGGGCCTTTATTTAGAAGCTCGGTGGTATTTTTGTGACTGGAAATGTGCCTTAGGAACTTCAGTCTTGTTTCTGTCAGCAAGCCTAGGGTAACATTGGTTCTGTTAGACGTTTTGCCTCAAGTTGAGGTTTCTAAGAACCCGTCAATGACATTAAGGGAGGACTTACTGTATGTCAGAATCTCTGGGGCGAGTCTGGTGTGTGGCTGAGATTAGAGCCACTGTTTGTCGGGGCGGGGGGGGGGCGCCCAGCTGGCACAGGTACAGTAATTAGGTGGCGGTGCGCTTGCCCTGCTACATACACCCTTACCTGTGCTCTCCCGGGTGCCCAAACTTGGCCAGGTATGGAGCATGCAGCAGTGACGTCCCAGTTCCTACACTCTGGCCCATGCCCTGCGCCAAGGCTGCAGTCTACCTGCCCACTGGCTCACGGATGCGTGTTGTTGGCTGTGGAGGTGACGGGCAAAGGTATATGGGCAGCTAAGAGAGCACCTGTTTTCTGTGCTCAAACATCATCAAGTCCACACCTGAGTTAGGTCTGGCCATGGGGACTCCCACCAGAAATGCCCCATTTGTGTGACAGAGGTCATGTGTGCCCACAGTGAAACCTGCCCCGATGGCGCCTCCCCGTGCCCTCGGTGTGTCGCTGCGGAACCCGAGCTCGTCCAGTGCCTGGGTCTTGAGTTGACAGTTCTCTACCACTGCCCCTGACCCCTCTGGGGGGCTTGCTAAAGCCTAGCTTATTGCTACCCCACCCCAAGTCCCTGATTCTGCAGCTCCGCAGAGGGCCTGGGAAGCTGCATTTCTAACCACCCCGCAGGGATGCTCATGCTGACCCTGGCCCACATTTGGAGAACCTCGCTGCTCAATCCCCATCCCATCACCCCCAGTGGAGCTGTGCTAGGGGAAGACTCGAGGGCCAGGGACCTGGAGGCCCATGCCTGGAAGGGCAGAGGGGACCCAGCTCTCCCTTCTGTGTCCCCCAGTTCCCACTTGGGCCTCCCGAGCCGGGCTCCTCTGTCCATCTTATGTCTGGCTTCTTGCTGGAACTCAGTGTACCCCGTTCCCAGCCCAGCCCAAATTCCAGTTCACTTCCCCACTTCAGCTCCACTGAGACTTCCTCCTGCTGGTCCCCCGTTTCTTCCCCTTACTGTCCTCAGGGATGGCAAGAATGACATTTAGCTCTGTGACACCTGGATCTTGGCCATGGCTTCACTGGTCACCCCCAGCATTCTCCTGCCAAGTGTAAACAATCTCTGGGGATTCCCCGGAGCTGTGGCCGCCCTTGTACCCAGGTCGGCAGGGACTGGCTGGGCACCCCCATGGAGTCCCGACCAGGGCAGACGGGGCAGGTGGCCCTGCCTTCTCCCCCGCTTAGCGGCACAGTGACCCAAAGAGGGTCTGGTGATTTTGATAGACCCTGTCTACTCAGGGTGGGCGTTCTGGTTCCGGGTCACACAGATGGCGCAGCCCTTGCAGCTTCTCAGCACCTGCCCTGTGTCCCAGGCATCTTGATGAAGATCAGCCATAAAGATACAGAGCTGTGGGAGGCTCAATTACAGCAACCACAGCAACGGCACCTGTGTGTCTGAAGCGCGGCAGTCACTAATTAGCCCGTGTTGAACACCGGCTGCCTCCCTCTCCCTCTGGCAAGCAGACAGGTCCCGGGGAACCTCCCCCGCCCCTAGGAGAGTGGCTGGCTGCGCCTCCCCCGCCTGCCTCCTGCCCTCCCAGCCTGCCCGCCTGCTCGCTCACTTTGCAGAGCTCTTTCCCCCCACGGGCAAACCCTTGTGACTGCTTTGGCTGGAGGACCAGGATTTAAACTCACTTCTCCAGCCCCAGGCCAGTGCTGGGGCGCTCGGCGCCACACCCCAGGTGCAGCACGGAGGAAGGGTGTTGGGTTCGGTGAGTGGGTGGTTCATGAAGACAAATGCCCAGGGGGAAGCGGAGCGCACCCTGGGGATCCTGGCATTGGACCCTTCATTTAACCAGGAAGAGGGTAAGGGTCTCACCAAGGTCATTAGTCAAGGTCAGTGACTGAAACAGGATCTGGTGCCAGAAGGTGCTCAAAATGCACTTGATCAGCAGCCGTGAGCTCACAAGGGAATCAAGGCCTCCTGGTTCTTAGCTCAGGGTTCAAAGTCACCCATCCTGAAGTTAGAAAAATAAACCGAGCTTTTCAGCCCTGGTCTCCTGGGTTTCAGCGGGACTGATGCTGAGCGTTGTTGCTCTCTCTGCAGCTGGAGAGCCACAAGGATGTGCACCTGGGCCGGCGCTTCTTCCTGGGCCACCAGCCCTCGGCCCGGTCCAGCACCTACGTCAACCTACGGGAGGTCTCCGCCCGGGCCCGGCTCCCCCCGGGGGAGTACCTGGTGGTGCCGTCCACCTTCGAGCCCTTCCAGGACGGTGACTTCTGCCTGAGGGTGTTCTCAGAGAAGAGGGCTGGGGCCCTGTGCGTGTCCTTTCCCTCAGCAGTGGCGATGGTGGTGGGGAGTCTGGGTGCTTGGGGTGGCAGAGGGATGTGGCCCCGCCACTGCATGTGACCCACCTGCCCCTGGCTCCCAGCTGATGCTTCCCAAGAGAAATGTGTCAAAACCACAGGTCCCAAGAGTCCTCAGTGGGTGTCCCCCTCCTGCCCCTCTCTTCGGTCTATAGGACACTGGGGAGTTTTCTTTTTTTAAAAAAGTTCAAGGTTAGAGAGAAGAGACACCAGGAACAGTCTGGTTAGTGGTTTTCATCCAAGCAAGATGGGTGTGCGAGGCCCATGGAGTAGGATCTACAGAGCACCACCCCTGCTTCTTACACACACATACACATGTGTATATACACACCACCCGCCCACACCACGTGCACACACATCACAAACACACGCAGACACTACACCATACTCCAGGGACGCGGACACAAGTGCATGTAGGCTTTCTGGCTCATTCCCTGGACGCCAGTCAACAGAGATTCCCAGAGCTGGGTTCTCACGGGAGGAGAACAGTCATAAGTGGGGCAAAGAGGGAGAGCATTCTCCAGAAGAGGGGCCCACCAGGACGAACATTCTAGATGCTCTCAAGGGCCAGCTGAACCTAGCAGCCCTCAGCTCTGGTAAAAACAAACTAACAACCCCTCCTCTCCCACAACTCGGGGCGGGGTGGGGAGGGGTCCTGGTTAAATATTCAGTGTGTACAGTTTGGCACATAATGAGGGTCTTGAGTGGGGGGCCGACCCCTCAGAAGGGCTGAGAACTTCCTAAAAGGACCTCACCACGAGCAATCTCTTTCCTGATTCACGTTTGCCTTACCTCTCCCTTTATATTCCAGGGAAATTGGGGACGTGGTAGCTGGAAAGCCACACGAGGTATGCCTTCAGGCTCTGGCACTGTGGCCTCGCAGCCATTCGGGGCTTCCCACCGATTCACGAGGGTTCTTTGTATATTGAGGATGGTCCTTCGGACAGTGAGGACTTTCTACTAGTCGGGGCCAGCACAATGCCCAGGAGATGAGATAGAAGCTGTACTAGGTCATGTTCCTACCCTTGGAAGTGGGGGATCTCGGTGTCCCCACCATCGAGTCAGCAGGACCCTCCACCAGAGCACTCCGGCGTGCTTGAGTAGTTCGTGCAGGACAGAGAAGGCAGTGGCCGAAAGGGCTCCCGTCCCCTGCTCTTAGTCTTTCAGGGGACAAACCATGGAAGCTTATGAATAAGGTGACGGGCCACTCATGCAGAAGTGGATCTAAACCCTCGTGTGTGCAGTCTGGGGGTGCTAGGGCGACAGCCTGCTCCAGGAAGGCTCCCTGGAGGCAGTGTCTCCAGCAGACTTTGGGGGAAGATGCACAGGGTCTAAAGCACAGGTTCACCCATGTTACTCCCTGTACTCCTCCCTCATGCCCTCACTGTGCGGGCCTTTTCTCCAGATTGTGTGCAAAGGGGTGGCATGCGGCTGCCCCGTGAAGGGTGATGTCGTGGGGCCACACTGGGCACTGGTTAGGGGTGGGGCCAGGACTCTCCGTGGGGCACAGGTCCAGCTTTCCCCATTCCATTCTGTCTACCCAAACAGACTGTGGTGTCTCTGCAGAGGCCACATGGGGCGCCCGGCAGCTGCTGAGTCTTTGGCTGGTTGGGGGTACAGCAGACATATTGATTTATTTGGCACATACCAATTTGTCAGCTCCTGTTTCTGTGGAGGCCTGGGCCAAATACGATTCCCATGTTAACTTTGCAACTGTGCCTCTTTTTTTTTTGGTCCTGCCTCTTAGCCACATCCCAGCGAGGGGGATCAAGACGATGGCCAGATCCGCAGCCTGGTTGGGAAACTTGCAGGGAAGGTGAGTGGAGGGCAGATACAGCCTCCCAGGTGATGGGCAGAAAAATGCCCTTTTTACTCACAGAGACTCAAGGGTTGTGCCTCAACCTATGGATTTTGAGGGATGCAAACATTCAGTTCATAACAGAAGGGGAACAATCGCTCTCCACCCTCAGAGAAGCCCAGGGCCACTTCCAGACCTCAGCATGGAGTAGAAGAAATGGCATCAGAGTGCTTTGCCGGAAACTAAGACCAGGGAACACACTTCTGTTGCACAGCCATTAAAGGGACCCTCGCAGAAATGCGTCAACTTATGTTTCGGATGGAGCCTCAAACCAGTCCTTTCATTAACAAAACATCATCGCCTTAGCTGCCAAGGGGGGCGCATCTTATTAAGAACATCAAAAACAAAAACAAAAAAAATATATAAAGGCCTAGATTTATACACTAATCCTTCATGTGCCTTGTCTTTTCTCTCCTGGAGCACTGGACAGTGGGGGTCATTTTCCTTGCCGCTGAAGGGACAGGCTCGGAGAGGCTAAGGAGCCGGCCGAGCAAGAGGCCTTGTAAGGGACTCACCAAGGTCTGAACGCAGACTCTCGACGACCCATTCGTTTCCTGGCAAGCGAATGGGGGTGATGGCCTCATGCTGGAGACTTTTCAGAGGGTCCATTGGTCTTATTGCTGGGCCCTCCTGTGCCCGAATGAGACCAGCTGCCCACACAAGAGATGCTGTTCTGCACAGCCCTTCTCTCACTTGGTTTTATAGACTTGCCAGGCCTGGCTGGTGGGAGCACGGGACCACCCTGGCAACAAATGATCAAGCCACCCGTCGCCTGGGGAAGTGACCTGGCTAAGGTCACATGCGAGGAAGGGAACTCAGTGCAGCGCCCCTTCTCCAGACCTCATTGGTCATCCTACCTGACGTCTGTCCTCCAGCTGAGAGATAGGGGACAGATTGTCCCTCTGGCTCAGCGTTTACCCTGAACACTGTGGGAAATCCTAGTCCCCTAAATCCCTGCTTCTGGTGTGACTTGAGCTGCTAAGTGGAAGGCAGCTCCTGTAGGTGCAGTGGGAAGTGGGGGCGCTTTGGGGTGAGACAGTCTCAGTTTGGAGTCCCAACTCTGCCACTTGGTAGCCACGAGCCCCCAGCCATTGTCTTCCATGGAAATGACAGATTACATTGTGTATGTATGTGATGTCTAGTAGCTTGCAAAATCACGGCTTCTTGAACTCTAAAGTGAATGCAGAGTTGTTTTGAGAATTTGAGGGTATTCCACCTTGGGGGTGTGGTCCACCAGTCCCTGAGAAAGGCAGCAAGTCCCCTGGATGGCAGCCTTCTGCCTGGGGTGTACCACACTCACGTTGTTAGTGCACACCCCCCCCAGGCGGTGGGAACCCCAGAGAAACAGAGCTGGGGTTGCTGAGATGTCACAGCCTTGTGAAGCCACAGGGTCCGCGGGCCGCGTGTCTGACTGTACCTCCGTTGAATGCCCCAGAGAGCTTGTCGGGCCTGGCATGCTGTGCATTTGTGCTCCTCTCCCTAGGGTTCTGCAATCAGCGCCAGGGACCTCAGGGCTGTTCTGAATGAGGCGTTCTCCAAACGTGAGTGCTTTCCCGGGGCTCTTCAGGTGGTCCTTGGGAGCCTAAGAGATGCTGGGTTGGGGGTGGGGGTTGGGGTAGGTATTGGGACACGGCAGATGGGAAGAAGGGGCCTTTGGCTCTGACCCCGGGGGTCCTGGTTCCCTCTAAGCTGAGAGAGGTCCAGCAGGTAGGAGGGGGAGGGTGGGGGCGCTGAGAGGCAGGGTGGGGGCGAGGCTGATGCTGGAGCCTGCTGGGCGCTGCAGAAAAGAGCCCTGGGAGGAAGGAGGCTGGGTGCACAGTGAAATTCTCCTGCAAAGCAAAGTGACTTCAATACAGTGGAAGGCCGAGGATCGAAGGTCTTGCTCTGCAGTGCGCCTGTGCAGGAGGAGGGTGTGTGTGTGTGTGGGGGGGGCCGTTCCTGAACATCCTAGACCGAGGCCTCTCCCCCTCCAGCTTCAGCAGCCCTGGGGGCTGTCAGGGCATCAAGCCTCACTGAGAAGAAAGCCTTGCTCCTTCCCCTTGAGCCCTAGCCCTCTGTGAGCTGGCACAGAGCTGGCTTCTTGTCTGGCACAGCAATGGGTCAGGTGAAATCTTCCAGCTGGTTGAGCGACAGGCATGTTCACCGTCCGTAGCTGGAGCAGGCCTGAGAATGCAGGACACAGGGGCATGGCTGAGCGGCCAAGGGCAAGTCCTCCCAGAGATGGGCAGAGCCACTTTCTAGGGCTCAGAGCCTGGGCCCTGGGTGGGTGGCCCTCCCACCCTCTGCTCAAGCTCTCCCTTCTAGTCTTGCTGAGGAACAGTGGAGAGGAGAGGAGAGAAGAGGAGAGGAGAGGAGAGGACAGCTGTGTCTTTGTCACCTCGTTGCTTTGGCTTCCAGGTGTGGGCAAAGGGAGGGTGGGGCCAGGGATGGCTGTGGCTCCAGGGACAAGCATGCAGTGCAGCCAGGAGGACTAACGGCTGGTGTTTGAGAGAGTAGGTGTCCTAGTTAAAAGTGCAGCTTCACAACTGGCTGTGGAGCCAGATGGCCTGTGTTGGAACCTTAGCTCTGCCCCCTGCTGGTTGTAAGCTCTTGAGCAATTTATAAACCTCTCTGGGCCTCAGTTTCCTTTTCTATCAAATGGGGACAATGACAATATGTCCCACATGGGGTTATTTTCAGGAGTAGCTGTACAGCGCTTAGGACAATACCCAGCCAGTAAAAAGTGAGCTGTTTTATTTTTATTAAGAAGTTACCCAAGCACTGTGCTAGAATGATCTCATTTAATCCTTAGCCTGTCTTTGGGGGATTCTTATTCCCACCTCATGGAAGATATTAGCTTGCTTAAGTCCCGTGGCTTGTGAGCAGCAAAGCAGAGGTTCGGACACTGGACCCTGACGCTGGGGCCCACCTGTGCCACCTCCCCAGATGCAGGGACAGTTGGGGGCCCTGCAGAGGAGCCTGCCGCCACCTCGTCTTCCTCCGCAGAGCCTGCATTCTGCTCCATCCTCTGGCTGGAGTCTTGGGTGGCGTCCTGCAAGGCCAGGGTCATCTCCCTTATCTGCAGATGATCCCGATTCCCACCCCCTCTTCTCTCTGAATGTGTAGGAACGGACATAAAGTTCGACGGCTTCGACATCAACACCTGCAGGGAGATGGTCAGCCTGATGGATGTATCCTTCAGGGGCTTGGGGGCTTGGGAGTTCACTTTTGCCGTTTGCCCTGCCCCTCAGCCCTTCCTGGTGGGATGGGGGGAGGGTGGGAAAAAAAGACGGAAGGAGAAGGAAACCAGGCTTTACCGAATGGATGCCAGTGTCCTGCTTGAGCCTCAAAGGAAAATGTCATCACGTGTTTGCTCCTCAATAGTCTTGAAATGATCTCCACTTTATAGGTGAAGAAACTGAGGCAGGCGGCTTTAAGTTCCTTTAATTTAGCAAATATGAGACATTTGTGCCCAGCCTCCTGGCCAGTCCCAGTGTTCCTTCCCCCTTCTAGGCTGCACTCCCACGCTCCTCCCTCACTGCTCCCCGCTCCCTGTCTGTCCCCATCCCCATCTGGTCCTTGATGCCAAGTCTTAACGCAGCCCTCCACAGCCACTGCCAGTGGTTCAGAATTGCCGCACGAGAAGAATCCTGTTTGCTTTCTCTGGCCCAGTTTAACCCTCACTGTGTACTGAAGGACACATTTTCCAGGTGGAAGGAATGGCTTGAAAGAGGCACTGAGGGAGAAGGGTCCAAGGTCACTTCCATAGTGCTTTGCCTAGTGTAGGTCCCTGTCACCATGCCCCATGGGGCTGAGAGTGAAGGCGATTTAAAAACTGGAGCCTTGGCGGGTTCGCTCAGTTCTCAGGTACTCAATCATGATGCGACCTAATGACTTATGGGCGGGAGGGACGCTATGTATTTGTGCGGGGTCCCACAGAGAGCCCCGGAGAGCCAGTGCGCATGTGCGGAGTTCTGCGGCGGTGATCAGCCGTGGGGCGGCGGTGCTGTTCTGGTCCCAGACCTTCAAACGTGGGGGCTCTTCAGCTCTCTGTCCTACTAGGCCCGCGTGGTAAATAGTTTGTGGGCCACAAAGAACTGTTCTGTGTCGATCCACTTTGCAGCGAACGGTTCCCTCATTGAATCATTCTCCTGAAGCGTCAGTTTAGACTTGAGTGGCCCTGTAGTCCCCACGCGTTTGTGCCCACTGGAACTTGCATCCCTTGTGGCTCCAAGAGGACTGC
This sequence comes from Tonatia bakeri, assembly GCA_004024845.1. NCBI lineage: Eukaryota > Metazoa > Chordata > Mammalia > Chiroptera > Phyllostomidae > Tonatia > Tonatia bakeri. The sequence continues at coordinate 8,031 of PVIA01013020.1, read as the reverse complement.
TGACTCTGTTGCCCTTCAGGAGGATCCGCGCCATAGTTTGGATGGGGGTGGGGTGACGCGGTTCTGAACCAGGGTGCGCAGCCGAAATGCCCCGGAGGCTTTGGTAAAAATAACTTTACTGAGATATAATTCACGTGCTGTTTGATGTACCCACTTAGAGGGTCCAGTTCAGTGATTTTTAGTATATTGACGGAGTTAGCAAACGTCACCACCCATTTACAATTTTTTTTTATTTATTGATTTTTAGAGAAAGAGAGAAATGTTGATTTGTTCTTCTACTTATTGATGCATTTATTGGTTGATTCTTGTACATTCCCTGACCAGGGATCGAACCTGCAACCTTGGCATATAGGGAAGGGCTTATTATCACCCATTTTAAAACACTTTCATCGCCTCCAAAAGAAACCCTGTACCCACACCATTAGTCACTCCTCACCACTCCCCCTTGCTCCATAAATGATTTCTGTCTCTGTAGGTTTGCCTGTTCTGGACATTTCATAGAAGAGGAATCATATGACATGTGGTCCTCGGTGGCTGGATTCTTTCACTTAACATGACATTTCAAGCATGTGTCAGCACGTCATCACCCATGGGGTTTCAAAAATACGGTTGGCCAAATCCCACCCCTGGAGGTGCTGATCCAATAAACCTGCGTGAGGCCTGGGTCTTGCAGGTTGATTCCGTCTGGAGTCAAGGACCATGGTGCCCCAGGACAAGGGCTGTAGAGCAGGAGTCCAAATTCTGGCTCTACCACTTACTAGGTGTTACATTTTGAGAGTTTACTAAATGCTCTGAACCTCAGTTTCTTCTCCTAGAAAATGGGGTAACAGTGGGTGTAGCTCCAATGACTATTGTGAGCACAGAATGAGATACAAGGGTATCAAGTGCCTAGACCCAGAGCAGAGCTGGTGGAATTATTAGTGATGCTTTGAAGGCTGTGGTGCATTCCACACTCAGGGTGCATTTCTTCAGGGTGAGGTTGACGCTCTGGCATGTAAACACAACTTTTTGTTTGGCTGGTTGAAGGAGGTGAGAGGGAGGGTCGGCTTTCGAATTTTAACATCTGTTTGTGACTTGCTGGGGTTCATCCATTACCTGAAATTCCTGAGAAAAGGGTAAAGTTTCAGTGAGATTTAACTTCGTGTCTAGAAAGAGTTCAAAACCAGATCCCCATTGTGTAGCCCAGGGCTCAGTGAAGATTTGTCTCGCTGGCCACAGAGCAATCTGCCTGTTTTGGTTGAGCAGTGGCCCATGACTACTGTGCCCCGGTGTCCCAGGGCCCCAGGACTCAGCTGGACACAGTTAAGCTTGGAGCTCCCTTGGCGGTGTGTGACAAGCACGTGGAGAGTATCACAGCTGAGAGTGCCCAGCCTGCTCCTGACAACTCTTTTGAAAACGTGTTGATGTTCTAACCAATGCGTTATTTCAATGGTCAGTCACAGAAATTTAATTCTGGAAGCGAATTTACAGATCATATAGCTTGACCCTGTCAATCACCCAGGATGCCTCGGTGTTAGATGCTAATGAAGGACACTGCTGAGGTAGGGGGGTGGCACTTGGCTCTTGATTTGCCCTTTGCTCCCAGCTCTGTGACCTCAAAGGACGGCCTTAGTGAGCGTTCTACTCTTTAATCTTTACTTGAATTTACTTCCCACCAACATTCCCCACTGGGAGCCCCAGGGCCCTGCTTACTGCAGACATGGGGATGCTCACCGATACCTCATGACACGCGTTGTACATGATCCCAAAGGAAAAGAAATCTGTAAGGCACGTAGAATCTGAGCTTGATCGTGTTGGCCTTTACCATGTACAGAGCAACGGGACGGGCACCTTGGAGTTCGTGGAATTCAAGACGCTGTGGTTGAAGATTCAGAAATATCTGGTAAGTCTTCTGTCCCTGCTGGGTATCCTCTGGGCTTTGGTCTCTCTTCCCTGTTCTGTTTGTAGCCCCTCACTCTGCCTGACCCTCACTCCTGGTCTCTTTCATGCCCCACTCCGCTAGCCCCTCAGTCAGGGTCAAACCAATACAACCTGGCCACGCTGGTCAGGAAGCTCTAAAAAAGCGATGAGAAACACTTGTGCCAAAGCCTTTACTGAGAGCCCCACGGTGCAGAGGGCATGGGGGTGAGCAGGGGCCCTCAGCCCAAGCTCTTGGATCTGAAAAATTCCTGGAGGTGTCTGTGAGGTCTCCTCTCGAGGAATCGAGGGTGGGGGGAGGGATCTCGTCCTGGAAGGGGCCATGCAGAGCTGCTCTCTCCCTGGGATTCCTCCCCTGCTCTAGGAGATCTACCTGGAGACCGACAACAACCACTCGGGGACCATTGATGCCCACGAGATGAGGACAGCCCTCGGGAAGGCAGGTGAGGGCGCACCCTGCAGACAAGCTCTTGGGGCCTGGATGTGCCCATTTCAGTCATTCCTGACGATAGCCAGTGACCATTGGTGGTAGTCACTTCCTGCTGGATGTCAGCGTGATGACAAAGATTTGTTGTGCACCTTCCCTATTGAGGGGGGCGGGGACATTGCTGGGGTCTGTCTAGGGGGACCCTTCAGACTTCTCCATGGACTTTCCCTGTCACTGGGAAGGTGACGGCAACCACAGGGGGTGGGCTGGAACCAATGTGGCACCTAGCAGGTTAGAGGTGGATCTACGGGCCTACTCTAGGGCCAGGGAAGAGGCAAATCCTTTGAGAATTCTCTCAACAGAGACCAACTGGATGATCAGACTTTTCTGCTGACTCTTGGAGGAGGCAGAGTCAGGCCTGGTCCCCATAAGGCCAGCACCTTGACGGCTGCTGGTGGCAGTGCCAAGCCTCCCACTCCAGCTGTGACCCAGGCCCCTCTGCCCGCAGGATTCACGCTCAGCAACCAGGTGCAGCAGAGCATTGCCACGCGGTACGCGTGCAGCCAGCTCAGCGTCGACTTTGATGGCTTCGTTGCCTGTATGATCCGCCTGGAGACCCTCTTCAGTGAGCCACCCTCTCCCCTGGGCCCATCCCATTTCTCCGGGGTGCAGGGAGGGGCAGGAGAAAGAACAGACAGGCATGATGACTGTGGCACCCTCGGGCGAGGGGAAGCAGAAACTATAGGGGCTGAGGAAATCCCAGCTGGCTGTGTCCAAAGTCAGAGCCTGCCTTTTCTTGGGGACCTAAAGAACTGCTCTCCAGATTATTGCGCACCTACTATGTGCTGTCACTGGGCCACGACGAATGACTCCAGGTCACAGTCTGTAAATGGCTGCTAGTGTCTATTCACACCTGCGCCTCTACAGGGGTCATATGGAGAGCAGGTGTCACCTCCCAGGGAGGGGATGTGGGTCCCCCTCTGGAAGGCAGTGGGTGTTCTGCCCCCGTGGGCCTTGGGCTCATGCTCAGCTGTCCTACTAAGGGAGAAGGTTTTCCTTCCATGGAGGGTGGGGTGTCAGTCAGTTCTAATGTGAAAAGTTCAGGCAGCCAGAGACGAAGCTAAGGGACTGCATTACCCACGCACAGGGCGGGCATCGTCTGGTCCACGACCCCCTGCCCCACTCTGTCCTTAAAAGGATGAAAGTTTCCAGAAAAAGACTTGCAAGCTGCTAGAGTTTCTGAGAGAGGAGATGCAAAAAAAATCAACTGTTTATAGCTGGAAGTCTGTCCATCTGGGCAGGGGGACATCAGATGCCCCAAACCATGACCCTGAGCACTGAATCAAGGTCCTGGTTTTCAGGGCAGGGTACCAGGTGGGGATGGGGTGTCCAAGATCACCCCTATCTAATTCATTCATTTTCTGGTGTTCTAGAACTGTTCACGCTTCTGGACAAGGACCAGAGTGGCACCGTGCAGCTCTCTCTGGCTGAAGTAAGTGACTTGAGTTTTGATAACTGCTTGCCGGTGGTACTTAGAAATTCCGGGCCAGTGCAGGTACCAAGTGGTGTTTGTTCACCTTGACCTGTCCTTGACCCACGTGTGTGAGACACACGTTCCACGGCAGGCACTGTGGGAAGCACGTGACTGTGTGCCACGCAGCCTTTTGAACATTTTTATTACTATTATTCATATAAGTCTACACCTACGTTCCAGGTTGTTTCAAGGATGACAACCCCTGTTGGTTTGAATGAGTGAGTGGGTGGTGGGTACGACAGAAAGTGTATCACTTCAGGCCCAGACACAGAGAAGGACTTGGAAATAAAAATTAAACTGCAACAGAATAGAATGAAGATGCAAATGAAATGACAACTCCCTGTGGACAGGTCACACGATGTCCTGTGCAGACAGCACCTGGCGCCTCCACTGGTGGAGCTGCAGCCTTGGGCAGCAGAGGCCGCAGGATGCAGGGAGGGAGTGTCCCGAGGATCCGGGCCCTGAGGGAGGCATTGCCCTTGACCTGCTCGTGAGGCCGAGGAACTGGAGGACCAGGTTTTTCCTGGCCTTGCCGAGTTGTCTGGACAAAGCCACTCTCTCTTCTTTAAAGTGCGAATGCCATTGACTGCTTCTAGGGATCTAAGGAAGCCCTTCCTAGAAACAAACCTGTGGGTGCCTATTAATACCAGACAACAGTGTTGAACTTGTTGAGCGTATGCATGTGCATTTTTTACATATATATAAAGCACATATTTTATATTATGTATATTTTATGTCATATATATATATATATATGAATGAATACACACACACCTGGTTTGGGAAGTTCCTTTGTGTCTAAGCTTTCCCTAAGTCACAGTTCTACAGTGCTCTGTCCTAGCGGTGACTTAGTTAAGGGCTTCCTCTCATTGAGCAAGGGGCTTCCTGGGGTCAGGGACAGAACACGCTCACATTCATGGGGCAAGGAGAGTGTCTAGCAGAGTCACGCCAGCTCCTGGAGGAGTAGAGGCTCACCCAGTGTCCTTCCTTTGCAGTGGCTGTGCTGCACGTTGGTCTGACCCAGGGTTCCGGACTTTGGTGACGCTCCCCGCCGGCCTGCCTGCCTCTTTTCTCCCCTCCTTTACAATTTGGTGGAACTCATCCTTCATGGCTCATCCCTGTTTGCCTTGCCTGGCATTGTTCCCTGAGATCCTGGCCTGTCCCGCCCACCCGAGCATTTGGAGAGCCCGGGGTCCCTTTCAGCAGCATTGAATTGACCCCAGGGATGGGCAGAACTCAATTGAAGTTGTGAACCAAAATGGTTGGGCCTTTCTTCTGGGGTGTGCAATCCGGGCGGTACCCCGGGCTTTCCCTACTTTAGGAAAGAAGGTGTTCTTGGGAAATGACTTGGTGCAAGGCTGTGAAAAGGTGGAAACTGTGAGTGGATTCCTTGGAGGAATGGCTTCTGACAGATCGAGTGGCTTCAGGATAACCACCCCCTGGAAGGGAGCTCCCAGGAAGGGGGCAGGGTGGGCTGCTGGGAGAAGGGGCCTGGCTTCCTCGCCTTCAGACGGGAGAAATGTCTGTGGCGTGTGTTTCGGCAGCTGCTGAGTCTACAGGAAAATTATCACGGAGGGGAATTCTTACCTGACAAACAGCTCCAGGGGAAATGCAGTTTGGGCTGGTATTGCTCACAGCTGAGCTGAACACAGGGATCGCCTGGTTGGTAAGAAAGTAGGTGTCCCAGCCTCGTGTGCTGATGGGCAGGTAGGGGCAGAGTGGTTTTTATACGCAGACTTCAGACGTGAAGTACAGAGGAAAGGCGAGCATCTCGGTCAGCCCAGGCCGCTGTAACAGAGCATCACAGCCTGGGCGGCTTGTAGACAAACACTGGACATCCATTTCTTGCCGTTCTGGGGGCTGGAAGTCTGAGGTCAGGGTGCCAGCACATCTGGGTCCTCGTGGGGACCCTCTTTTAAGTCACAGACAGTTGACTTCTTGGTCGTACTCTGACACGGACAGCAGACAGGAAGTGAGCTCTGTCAGGATTCTTTTTTTAAAAATTCTCACCCAAAGACATATTTTCCCCATTGCTTTTAGAGAGAGAAACATCCATGCGAGAGAGAAGCATCAATCAGTTGCCCCCTGCATGCACCTGGACCAGGGATTAAACCCACGACCTGGGTGTGTGCCCTGACCGGGAATCAAAGCTGTGGCCATTTGGTTATGGGACGACACTCCAACCAACTGAGCCACACCAGCCAGGGCCTTTTGGTGATTCTTACAAGGCCACTAATCCCCTTCATGGGGGCCCCACCCTCGTGACCTCATCTAACCCTGATTACCTCCCAAAGGCCTCACCTCCCCTACCATTGCCTGGGGTGTGTGTGTGAGGGGCTCCACATAGGCATTTGGTGGACTCACACATTCTGTGCATTACGAAGCGTTGCTGGTGAGAAAGCACACAGGCCAGCCTGGGCCTCTGATTGAGCATAAGCTTTCAAGTCTGGAAGTAGAGCTGGTCAAACGTCCTTCATAGGAGCAGGACTCTCAACTATGGCGGAACACCAGTCGGCTGTCATGCTGCCTTCGGGTCTCCCGAGGCTCAGTGGGGAAGCAGCAGTGGGCGCTAAGCTGCAGGGGGAGGTGGGCTCAGGCCTCTCCACTGCAGGGGGAGTTCAGCTCATCTGAAGGCAGAGAAGGAGCTCTATCTCTATGCCAGCCTGTGGGTCCTGGAGGAAGAGGGGTCCCTCCTGTCCAGCTAGGGGTAGGAGGGAGCTTCGTTGCCAGAGCTTCAATCAGCACTCATCAGGGATGCGCCCAGCCTAGCCTGCCCCTGTGGGCCCCGCTGGGTTAGTCAGAGGCCCACCAACCAGGTACAAGTCCTCATGCCATCCCTTTCTTTCTAAACAAAGTGCAGTGAACCGAGTGTCCCTCACATTGTGAATGTAGCACAGCCGTGTGGATTTAAAGGGCTGCATTATATGTGCTGTGCAACAGGTAGCTTTATTTTTGAGGGTTACAGGCTCCAGCTATTTTAGGGGATACTCTGGTAACCAGAAAAGTTGTCTTGTTACAAAATGGCATTCACTTTGGGGGTCTCAGCCCCATGTATGGGTGGTCCTGAGGACTCCTCCTGATACGGCCTGTGAGTCAGGTTGAAGATCCCCACGCCATCTGGACTTTCTCTCAAACACCTTGAAATTTCCATCGTGCTCCTTTCTTCTCCCCGGATTAAGGAAGTGGGAGGCGCTGCCTTCCGGTGTGGCCGCTTCAGTGTCCCCAGAGGTGGCTGCATGGCAGGGGAAACGAGTCTCTCCATGATCCATAGCCCTTCCGTGTGGATTTCCCAGGAAGGCTCCCATCCTGCCCTGAGCTTGTCCTGTTGGGAGAAAGGGACCCTGACACAGAGGACACACCGGTGGGGGCCTGAGGGGAGGGCAGTGGGGGCTGTGTGAAACAGGCGAAGGGGAGCAGAAGGTCCAAACTCCTGGTTATAAAATAAACAAGCCACGGGAGGGGAGGTGCAGCTTAGGGAACATGGCAATAACAACGTAATAGCTTTGTATGGTGATGGATGGTAACTAGACTCATGGGGTGATCACATTGTAAGGTGTATAAATGTCGATCACCCTGTCGTACAGCTGAAACCAATGTAATATTGCACGTCAATCAAAACGGAGCCCCCTCCACCGGCCCCAGCCCAACTTGCACGTTGCAGCTAGAAGCCCGAGTGCACGGTGCTCTCTCATTTCCCCAGAGCCTAGTTTTACCCAGCAGGCTGGGCACTGAGCAAGCAGGCGCTCAGCCGATGAAAACTCTGCCCCTTCCTTTGCTGGAGAGGAGGCCCTGCAAAGCATGAGCTCCCTGTGCGTTTCCAGGACAGAGGGTGGGTTTGTGCCGGTTGTGCCGGGCAACTCTGGGCAGAGGCCCCAGGTGGACAGTGCTGATGGCAGATGCATTCGAGCGCCTCTTTGGGGTTGAGGGGCGGGATGTGAAGGGCTGGAGAAGATGTGGCACCTTTAGGGGCCCCTGCTGAGCTCCCAGGCCCCTGCACCCCTCCCCTGCAACATGACAAGAGCTGAGGGAGCTGTTGCCTCCAGGGGGCCAACTCCCAGGTCACTGGGGCTTTGACTTGTGCAGAGAATCCTAGGGGAGCCCTTGGGTTCCCCACCTTCTTTAAGGAGAATAAGGAAGCTCAGTGAGAGGCTCA
>PVIA01013019.1:0-34475 GCA_004024845.1 Tonatia bakeri | reverse complement strand
CAGAAAAAGCATTTGATAAGGTACAGCACACATTTATGATAAAAACACTCAGCAAAGTGGGAATAGAGGAGCATTCCTCAACATCATAGGCTGTATATGAGAGACCTACAGCCAACATCATACACAATGGGCAAAAACTAAAATCTTTTCTGCTAAGATCAGGAACAAGACAAGGTTGTCCCCTTTCACCACTTCTATGCAATATAGTATTGGGAGTTTTAGCCACAGTGATCAGACAAGAAAAGAAAATAAGAGGCATTCAAATTAGAAAAGAGGAATAAAACTTTCATTGTTTTCAGATGACATGATAGTGTACATAGGAAATCCTATAGACTCCACCAAAAAACTACTTGACCTAATAAATGAATTTGGCAAAACAGTGGGATACAAAGTCAATATCCAGAAATCAAAGGCATTTCTGTACACCAACAATGAAACAGCAAAAGCAGAAATCAAGGAAAAAATCTCATTTGAAATAGCAAAAAGAAAAATAAAATACCTAGGAATAAACCTAACCAAAGAGGTAAAAGACCTGTATTCAGAAAACTACATAACACTGAGGAAAGATATCAAGGAAGACACAAAGAAATGGAAGCATATACCATGTTCATGGATTGGAAGAATTAATATGTCCATATTAAATGTCCATACTACCCAAAGCAATTTACACATTCAATGCAATACCTATTAAAGTACCAATGGCTTAATTCACAGAAATAGAACAAACACTTTAAAAATTTTTATGGAACCATAAATGACCCTGAATAGCTGCTGCAATTTTGAGAAAGAAGAGTAAAGTAGGAGGGATCACAATACCTGACACTAAACTATACTACAAGGCCACTGTAATCAAAACAGCGCGGTACTGGCATAAAAACAGGCACATGGACCAATGGAACAGAACAGAGAGCCCAGAAATAAACCCAAGTCTCTATGGTCAATTAGTATTTGACAAAGGAGGCAGCACCATAAAATGGAGTAAAAATAGCCTCTTCAACAAATGGTGCTGGGAGAACTGGACAGCTACATGAAAAAAAATGAAACTAGAACACCAACTTACACCTTATACAAAAATAAATTCAAGGTGGATAAAAGACTTAAATATAAACATACATTAAAGTACTAGAGGAGAACATAGGCAAGAAAATCTCAGATATTTCATGCAGAAACATTTTTACTGACATGTCCCCTACAACAAGAGACATAAAGGAAAGAATAAACAAATGGGACCTCATCAAAATAAAAAGCTTCTGCACAGCTAAAGAAAACAGTATCAAAATAAAAAGAGAATCAACTGTATGGGAAAACATATTTGCCAATGATACCTCAGACAAGGGCTTAAACTCCAAAATATATAAAGAACTTACACAATTATACTCTAAGAAGACAAGCAACCCAATTAAAAAATGGGCAAAGGACTTGAACAGACACTTCCCCAAGGAGGACATACAGAAGATCCAAAGACACATGAAACGATGTTCAATATCGCTAGCTATCAGAGAGATGCAAATTAAAACCACAATGTGATACCACGTCACACTGATCAGAATGGCCATCATCAACAAAGCGACAAACAATAAGTGTTGGAGAGGTTGTGGAGAAAAGGGGACCCTACTGCACTGTTGGTGGGACTGCAAACTAGTACAACCACTATGGAAAATAGTATGGAACTTACTCAGAACACTAAAAATGGATCTGCCTTTTGACCCAGCAATTCCGCTTCTGGGACTATGTCCTAAGAGTCCTAAAACACCAATACAAAAGAACCTATGCACCCCCATGTTCACAGCAGCACAATTTACAATAGCTAAGTGCTGGAAGTAACCTAGATGCCCATCAGTAAATGAGTGGATCAAAAACTATGGTACATTTACACAATGGAATTCTATGCAGCAGAAAGAAAGAAGGACCTCCTACCCTATGCAACATCATGGATGCAACTGGAAAGCATTATGCTAAGTGAAATAAGCCAGGCAGTGAAAGATAAATTCCATATGATCTCACCTTTAACAGGAACCTAAACAACAAAACAAAGAAACAAGCAAAATATAGTCAAAGAAGCTGAAATAGAGGACAGGCTGAAAGTGACCAGAGGAGAGAGAAGAGGGAATTTCAGGCAAAAAATGGGAAGGGTTTACAGGAAGAAATTTAAAGGACACATGGACAAAAACTAGGGGGAGGTTGATAGTGGGAGGGAAGTGGGGAGGGATGGGTGGGCGGGCTAAAATGGGAGTAAAAGAGAGAAAACTATACTTGAATAATGATTAAAATAAAATTTAAAAAATAATTTAAAAAACTAAAAAAAAAAAAAAGAATCTATTGTTGCCCATGAGACTACAGGTCAGTCTTATTGTCTCAGCTGGGGTCCATGTTCTGGTTAGCTGTGATTCAGGTCTATGGTTTTGCTGAATGTATGCTGGGCTGTCTCTAACATTTGGTGAATTAGCTAGCCATAAAATAGGGCATCTTTGCTGTTCTCCACAGGGTCTTTCCTCCAGCAGAGTAGCCCAGGCAGGCATATGTATACAGCAGAGCTGTGCAAGGCCTCTGAGCTCTCACTTCTGCAGCATTCTGTTGGATAAAGTAAGTCCCAAGGCCAACCCAAGCCCAAGGTCTGGGGACATAGACTCCACATCTCAATAGCAGCAGATGCAAAGTCATATTGCAATGAGCAGGGCCAGGAAGTTGGAGAATTGAGACCACTTTTGCCAGCATCTACTACTCTGTATAAAATTAGTAATATAGCTTAACAAAATAGTGGGCCCAGAGAGATCCAGTTATTTGTCCAAAGTCACAGATTGTTTTAGAACAGGATTTCTCATCCTCAGGACCACTGACATTTTAGACAGGATCATTCTTTGTTCAGGGCTGTCCTGTGTATAGTAGGATGTTTGGCAGCATCCCTGGCTTCTATTCAGTAGATGCTGGTGTTACCCCTCCTCACACTCCAGTAACGCACTCCAGTAACCACATCTCTAGGTGTTGCCCAGTGTCTCTGGTCCAGGGGGTAGTGGGGAGGGAAGGGTTGTAGGGAATCCTTGTTCCCCAGCTGAGAAGCATGGATCTCAAGTCAAGACTAGGACTTCCACACTCCCCTCTGCCCAGCACTAGTCTCTTATGAGAAAATAATTCTCAGTAGACTTCAAAATGAGAAGGGGCTGTGATTGTCCCTATAGTTTGGAGGTGACAAAAGGAACCCCCTCCTCTTTCCTCTCCATCTTTATTTGTTCTGTCTTGGTTCTCCACGGAACTGGACCCCAGATGCCTGAAAGATTCTGCTGCGGAACCACTGGGCAGCCCTCCCTCCCCAGCCCTACCACTCACATTGCCCATCAGACCCAGTTGTCTACAACAAGAAATTGTCACCTACAAAACACAAACAGGCCAATTTTCAATCTCAGTTAACTTCTACAGCAGTTTCTCCCATTGGCAGGACATGCCAGCTAGATGCAAAAGCACTTGACGTTTCCTTCGCTGGGTGTTTTTCACCCTGTGTCAATTAGCAGGATGAAGGGCATCTAATAATGATGTATGGGCTGTGTTGGTGCAGCTGGGTGGGCTGCTGGCCCTGCAAGGAGGGGTATTGCTGAATGGGGCTCAGGCCTTGCCTCACCCTGGACACCACTGGGCCTGATTCTCCAGGGTTTGCCAGAACACCCAGAGTAGTTCCTAGGTGCAGATTGACCCAATAAATAAAACTAGAGAGACTTTTGTACTCAAACACATCAGCACTGAAGGGGACTCAGGGATCATTCTGCCCAATCTCCTCCTCATACACACATGTTAACTTGACCCCAGAGAGACCAATTGGCTTGTCCAAGGTCAACCAGCCAGTTAATAACAAATCCATGCCTGAAAGTCAGATTTTATCTCAGTCCAGATTTCTCTTTGTACTTTTATTTGCTTTAAAATACCTATTTTTTTCTTTCTAATCTCTATTTTCCAAACTATCAACACTTTATCCTTAATTGAAACTTAAACTCAACAGGTATTGAATGCCTTATATGCATGAAACTCTGGGTAAGGGGACTCAATCTCTCTCTGCAGGGAGCTCACAATCTAATTAGGGACAGGAGGCTGGGTGAGGCAGGGAAGACAGGCGCAAACATAACTAATACACGAGTCAGAACTTGGTCCAACCCAAGAGCATTGGCGAGGTGTGGTGGGCGCAGAGAACAGAGAGATTTGTTCCATGTCGGAATGCGGGCGTGGCTTTTGTCTTCCACAAGTATCGCTGAAGACAAAATCTTTCCATCTTCAGTCCTAGGCTAGAGTGATGGGAAGGACCAGGGCCTGGGACCTGGGACCTGGGACAGGGACCCTTTCTGTCCACAGCTGGCACCAGGAAGGGGGAAATTCTGATAAATTCAGAACCACCGCCATCTGGTGGTCATCTTAGACACAGCCAGGGAGCATCTCTGAAATTTTCCTAGAGCTTCTGAAGATTTTCTTTCAAAAAGTGGTCTGTATAAAATGACCCAATTTATGTACAATTTAAAAGCTGTATAGAGTTGCAGATAAATGTATAATGATATGTCCAAAAGAAGACTCACCAAAACGTTAAAAGAAGTATCTCTGAGTGATTTATTTTGACTGATGTGTATTTTGCTCTATAAACTATCATTTGATTTTTTAAAAACAGTGAACATAGATATTTTTAACCATTGAAAACAATAAAATTCTATTCATTTTGAAGAGAAAAGTGGAGAGACTGGGGTTTCTTGAACCAGGATAAATTATTATATTTCTCTTTTGTGCTGAGTAGCTTTTTAACAGGAATAAAACCAGGTCAAAATGAAATTAAAGAGTAGCCTTGAAGGGGGAGAGCAGGGAAAAGATGTTATACAATGGCAAGGATAATAGCCAGACCAGTAAAAAAGACACTTTATACTTATATGACTCCAAGCAGTTTACAAAGTGCTATGATGATCCTTTAACTCACAACATGCCCATCCTGGTTCATGGCACACAGTGGTTCTAGAAAGCTCTATTCTTATCTGTTGGAGCCTAAACTATATTGTCATTTATCTGATTGAATTATGTTGATAACAGGAACTGTGCCAAGAAGTCTATGTGCATCACCACATTTAGTCCTTGCTCTGTGGGGCAGAGACTATGATCCTCACAGAAGAAATGACATTACTGAAGCTCAGAGAGCTGACACTTCACCACTAACTCATGACACCAGACGCTGCATTGCATTTGGCTTTATATCCCCAGTACCTGCATGGTGGGGCCCAGTGGGTGAGTGGATGACTAGAGATAGATGGTGTGTTGGTAAAAGTACAAACTGAAACAGGAGGGAAAAAATGCATTGAAATGAACCTTTATTGACTACCTACAATGTACTAGACAGGCTGGTAAGTGCTGAGAGTAAATAAAAAGGTCACTTTTCCTATGGGAGGATCAGAATTCTATGATGATGATGATGATGATGATGATGATGATTCCATTGGAATCTCAATAGAAAACAGAGGAAACAGTTGAGCACAATTAGAGGAGATTTTTAGTAATTACAAAGTGTGGAGAAGTGTAGTGATGCCCAAGCTGCAAGTCTCAGCATCACCTTGAGGGCTGGTTAAAATGTAAGCTCCTGGGCCCCATGCCTCATTTCCAGTTCATGAGGACTGGGGTGTGGCCCCAAAACTTGCTTTTCTAGTAAGTTTTCAGGAGATGCTGACACAGCTAATGCAGGGAAACTGTGTGAAGGTGAGAGCAGTAACCTCAGTGGAGGAGCTGTTACTGCCCCAGCACTACAGGGACAAGGAGAAGGAAGAGGGAGTCCTGTAGGGAAGGCCACCTTGAAAAGGGACATTTTTGGTGGTGGTCAGTGCTGCCTTTCAGGAAGAAAGTCTGAGAACAAACACTGTAGCCCCCTCCTGCCTCCCATCTAACCCAGCCAGAGTTGATGAGGTTCAAATGGCTCAGTCTCCAAGAGTAAACAAGATGGAGACAGTGAAGAGTGGATCTAGGGGACAGATGGAAGACACTGGGCACATGTGTTGAGTTTAAAGTATCAATGAGACACCCAAGAGGACGAGTCTATAAGGAAACTGAGTACAGAGTGGAGCTCAGAAAGGAAATTCTAGCTTTGACCAAGAATGCAGCCTGTCTCTCTGAACAGCAGAAGGGTCAGCTGAGATGACCAGATATCCAGTGGTGGATCCAGATCCAAGGACAGGAGAGACCCTAAGTCAAGCTCGCAGGACTCAAGAGGCTTGGCCAAAACGGGAGTTGGGGTAGTCAGGATAAGCATCAAGAAGAATCAAAATAAGGATGAGTCTGGGAGAGAAAACTCAAGTGCGGAAATGGGGCAGGGTGGGGATGGGTGGACGGGGAGAGGAAGATAACTTGATAAAGTCCCTGAAGCACTGATGTCAAGAGAAAGCAAGAAACTGCACCATCAAAAAGCAAATGTGTCTAATAAAATTATGTTGGTTTCAAGTGTACAATTCTATACTACATCATTTGTATTATTTTGTGTTCTGTGTTCACCACCCAAAGTCAAGCCTCCTTCCATCAGCATTTATCCTGCCTTTACCCTCTTCTACCACCCCTACCCCCTCCCTTTCTGGTAATCACCACACTGTTTTCTGTGTCTAAGGGTTTTTTGTTTCTTAATCCCTTCAACTTTTTCTCCCAGCCACCCAACCTCCCTCCCCTCTGATATCTGTCAGTCTGTTCTGAATGTATGAGTCTGTTTCTACTTTATTTACTTTGTTCATTAGATTCTACATGTAAGTGAAATCATATGGTATTTGTCTGTCTCTGACTGGCTTATTTCACTTAGCATAACACTCTCTAGGTCCATCATTCTGTCCTAAAAGGTAAGATTTTTTTCTTTTTATGCCCAAGTAGTATTCCATTGTATAAATGTACCACAGTAATATCACCCCAATAAATTCACTAAGAAAAATATTTTTTTAAACAAATGTGGCTCAACACAGCACCAGCCCCCAGGGAAGCTGTAAAAACAGTCAGACTTCTGGATTCACCCATGACAGACAAGGCCCCCTGGAGCTGAGGTACCTTCTTCTTGTGCCCTTGATTTCACAACTTCCTCTCCCACTCTAGTACAGTTCCATCAAGAATATGCTGTTTTCCAACCACTGGTTGTGAATTGCTGTATGGCATGATGTTTTTAGATCTGGAAGACTTTGGAACATGTTATCAGGGCCCCTGAGAAAATTGGGATGATCAGGAAAACCCCTTCCCTTCAATCTGAATTTTTCATAAGCTTTCTGGTACCTCAGATTTCACCATTAAAGATTCATTCCTTTGGCTTAAGGCTTTAATCCTCTATTAAATGTAAATCTCACTGGCAAGCTGACAGTGTTTGGGGAATAAGGTCATACATTAAGCCTTATCTATCACTGACACCTCAGTGAGAGTAAGTTGACAGTCTTTCCAAGAGCCAGGTTTAATGGGGAGAAGGGAGATAAATGTAAAGGTACTGAGGAACTTAGCAGCAGAGGGAGAGACACTCAGAGAGATGGGATCAGAAACTAACATTTATTGAGGCATTATGCTAATGAGAAAAAGAAAAATAGCTACCTTTTACTGACTGCTTAAATGTGTCAGGTTCCATGCTGGGCTTTTTACATATAGGGGAATAATTTAGTGTGCTATCTGTTTGTGTATTGTTCTCATTGCTGAACGGTGCTCAAACTATCAAGAGGGGCTTTTCTTGCCTCCTCTTAAGAATAAGGAACTGAGCCTTGTTGGTCTGGGACTGTGCTCCTTCTTGTTCCATCTGCTAGGGTGCCTTGATGTGATAAAAATACTCAAGTAAAAGTGGCTTAAACAAAGGGAAAAACATCTCATCTTACAAAACAAGAAGTCTAGGGGTGGGAGGCTGTAGGGTGAGCAGTGTCATTGGGGACTTAGCTGTCTCCTTCCTTCAGCTCTGTCATGCTCAGCGGTTGCCTTGATCTTTGAGCTTGTCCCTTGATCATCACAAAACGGAAGTTGCCATTCAATCATCATGACACTGGGCTAAGAAAGAGGGAAGTTTTCTCCTTTGCGTCTCTTCTATAATTGAGGATTTGATCCCCTCCCAGCACACTGCTCTGACATCTTTTGGACATGCTCTTGGTCCAAGACGGCACCCTCTGCATTCCAGGCAGCAGGATGGGAAAAGGGAAGAAGGAGAGGAGAAGGAGGAGGAGAAAGAGAGGGAGGAGGAAAGGGAAAAAGAAGAAAAAGGAAAAGGCAAGCATGAACTGTCTCTCAAAGAAGGTTCCCAGAAGCTTTCATTTACCCTTTCCAGTTTGTTGCCTTTGACCAGGACTTAGCTACATAGCTCTCCACTTAGCTGCATGGCAGGTTGGTAAAAGCCATTCTGGGCATCTACTTAAACCAGGAGACAATTAGCATGTCAGCCAAAGGGTCAGAAATATAACTTATGAGACATCCAGAAGGAAACCCTCACCCAAGTTTTATTTAGGAGTAGAAGCTCTTTATTGGGGAGGAAAAATAGGTTTGGTGGGCTGGGAATCATGGTGAAGAGGTAGATTAAGCATTGGCTTCTCCATAATGAGAGGGTCATAAAAAATGGAGATTTTCATGAGTGATAGAACTAGTATCCTGTTTGAACACAGATCACTGTGAGCATACCAGGAAAATTGGACGGGGTATGGAGACTTTAATAGCACTTTCCAAAAGCTCTGTGAGCACACCTGTGGATAAATGGAAACAGTAGCAGCAAAAAGCATACCTGAGTCCTTGGAGAGGACAAAACTTGAGAGCCAAAGCAGGGCAAGTACAGTGGCATCATGGGGCAGAAGGAGCATTGCTAACTGGTGGCCCCAAGGACTGAGACCCAGGTCACTCCCTCATTCTAAGTCACAACATAGGTTCCCTAGATTTTGTATCTCTTTGGAGGTTGACATGGAATGCTCCTACACACACTTGTCATTAAATGTCTCAACAATCTAGATAGTGGGGGCCTAGAGCCAGATTCAATTTGATTTAAAGCAAGAAAGTGTTTTGGCATTTGTTGCATTTGAATGCTGTGGAGCAAACCCATGGCTGCTCATTTACATTATTGTCATAGTTATAGAGATCTTATGAGGTTGGTGTTATTTCCTGTGCATTATAGATAAAGAAACTGAAGTTCTCAGAGGTTAAATCACTTATATAAAACCAATTGGTTTGGCAGGACCATGATTCACAGCCAGAGTTCTCTGACTCCAAAGCCAACATCACTGACCTGGTACATGATGAAGGTAAAGAAAGCAAGAAGGGAGGAAGGAAAAAAGGAAGGAAGGAAGGAAGGAAGGAAGGAAGGAAGGAAGGAAGGAAGGAAGGAAAGGAGGGAGGGAGGGAGGAAGAGAGGAAAGAAGGGAGGGAGGAAGGAAGAAAAGAAGGAAGGAAGGAAGGGAGGGAGGAAGAGAGGGAGGGAGGGAGGAAGGGGAAGGGAAATAAAGGAAAAACTTACCAAGACCACAACATTGCCAATAGCCAATAAAGGTCCTGTCTACAGATAGACCAGCATAGAAGGTACAAGACTTGCAGCTGCAAGTGACAGAAATAAAACTGGTATAAGCAAAATGATAATTATAATCATAAATGTATTGGTTTACAACTCTAAGAAGTCCACAAGTCATCTGGCTTCACTTACGGCTAGATCTAGGCTGTCTTTCCCCAAATCTCAAGTCTCCTTTCCACTGTCTTGGTTCCAATATCAGGTGACAAGACCGTGGCCAGCAACATCATGTTTATATGGTACTAGATTGATAGCTTGGGGAGAAATGAAAACATCTTTTTTCCAGTAGTTCCATCAAAAGTGCAAAGACTGTTCTCTTTGGCTTGCAGGATATCATGTGCCCATCCCTGAACCAATCACTGAAGGCATGAAGATGGAAGATGATGATCTGGGCCATGTCACCACCTCTGGACTGAAAGTTAGAAAAGGTGAATCTCAAAGGGGAAGTCAGGGTGATTTTATTGTAGAAGAGGGAATGGATGTGGGTGGGCAGTAGCCACAGAAATTCACTGAAAACAAAGCAAACACTCAAAGTTCACGTGCACACACATACTCATGAGGTACAAAGATCAGAAAATCAGGCCCATTCTGTACCCAAAAAGGTAAGGTAAACATGATTACCAAGTGCCAGTTTATAGAACTCACTCTCAAAAGCCCCTCTCCTGGCCCTTCCTCAACAGAGAAAAGTACCCCTCAGGTAGAAGGAACATAAGCCTTTTAAACACCCTGCTCACTTTTTGGCAAAAGGCAGGCACTCTAGGAAAGAGAGCATCAGGACAACTATTGCTGTTCCCAACTCAAGAGCTATCAGATTGGAGTTTTGGGCATATTGCAAGGTGCGACAGGGACAGGGTAATAAAAATGTGCCCGGATGGGGACACATTCACGCTTGATTGTGTGACAGAAAATGTATCCTTGTTTCAAACCATCTGCCACCTTGGAAATGACAGTAACAAGACTTAAGCTGTCAGAATGCTTCTATAACCTGTACGCTCATGTAGCAGAAATGGAGATGCTATGTAAATCAGTCAAGTGTCATCATAGAAGGCATATGACCTGTCTATGTCATCTTCCCAAATAAACAGATTTTACATGGTCACATCACAGTACAGATGCTCCATCTCCTCCTGCAGTCTCTGAATTCTGTGCCCAGATGCCACTCTGCCCTAGGATGAGTCAGGGGATGCCTGACATGTTTGAACCCCTCCATATTCCTTTCTCTGTAGGGATTCTCCAAATATCCAATCTCCTTCCAGCCTCCCTGGTGCCTCTGACACCCAGAACCCCAAAACCAAATTTTCACCAAGCTGAATTCTCATACTAAGAGAATTCTGGATTCTAAGAAGAAGTGGACAACACTGATTAAATTGACAAATGTAAATAGTGTCATTCATTGGTTTATAACAAAATGGACAGTCCATCTCTGGCAACTGTTTAGAACCTTTGGGTGAGGATCTATAGGTTCTTGGCTTCCTCTCTTCTTTCCTGCTTTTTCTTCTTCCCAGTTTTCTTTTTTAAAATATATTTTATTGGTCATGCTATTACAGTTGTCCCATTTTTTTCTCCCTTTTATTCCCCTTTGCCCTGTAACCCCCTCCCACCAGCATTACCCCACCTAAGTTCATGTCCATGGGTCATACATATAGATTCTTTGGCTTCTCCACTTCCCATACTATTCTTAACCTCCCTCTGTCTATTTTGTACCTACCAATTATGCTTCTTATTCCCTGTGTCTTTTCCCCCATTCTCCCCACTTCCTCTCCCCACTGATAACCCTCCATGTGATCTCTATTTCTGTAAACTTGTTCCTGTTCTACTTGTTTGCTTAGTTCATTTTTGGTTTTGTTTTTGTTTTAGGTTAGGTTGTTGATAGTTTTGAGTTTGTTGTCATTTTACTGTTCATATTTCTTTATCTTCTTCTTTTTCCTTAGATAAGTCCCTTTAATATTTCATGTAATAGGGGCTTGGTGATGGTGAAATCCTTTAACTTGACCTTATCTGGGAAGCACTTTATCTGCCCTTCCATTCTAAATAATAGCTTTGCTGGATAGAGTAATCTTGGATGTAGGTCCCTTGCTTTTCATGACTTGGGATAATTCTTTTCAGCCCTTCTTGCCTGCAAGGTCTCTTTTGAGAAATCAGCTGACAGTCTGATGGGAACTCCTTTGTAGGTAACTGTCTCCTTTTCCCTTGATGCTTTTAAGATTCTCTACTTATCTTTAATCTTAGGTAATGTAATTATGATGTGCCTTGGTGTGTGCTTCCTTGAGTCCAAATTTTTTGGGTCTCCCTGAGCTTCCTGGACTTCCTGGAAGCCTATTTGCTTGCCAGATCAAATAAGTTCTCCTTTATTATGTTTTCAAATAAGTTTTCAATTTCATGTTCTTCCTCTTCTCCTTCCGGCACCCCTATGATTCAGATGTTGGAACATTGAAAGTTCTCCTAGAGGTTCCTAAGCCTCTCCTCATTTTTTTGAATTCTTGTTTATTCATTCTGTTCTCATTGGATGATTATTTCTTCCTTCTGGTCCAAATCATTGATTTGAGTCCCAGTTTCCTTCCCTTCACCATTGGTTCCCTGTAAATTTTCCTTTATTTCACTTTTCATAGCCTTCACTTTTTCTTCTATTTTGTGACCATACTCAACCATTTCTGTGAGCATCCTGATTACCAGTGTTTTGAACTGTGCATCTGATAGGTTGGCCATCTCTTCATCACTTAGTTGTATTTTTTCTGGTGCTTTGATCTGTTCTTTCATTTGGGCCATATTTTTTTGTCTCCACATGCCTATTATGTAGTGAGGGGCAGAGCCTTAGGTATTCACCAGGGCTGGGCAACCCAATTCACTGTGTTGTAGTGCTGTATGTGGGGTAGGGGTCCAAGAGGGAACAATGCTGCTCACTCAGCTTCTACCTGCTTTCAGTAACTTCTTCTGCATGCTACAAGCAAATCGGGCCCTTCTGGTGCTGATTCCTGGGTGGGTGGTTTTGTGTATGTTCTAGGACCCTATGGGTCTCTCCAACAAACTCTCCCATGAGGCTGGGAGTTTCTCCTTCGTCCTCAACCCCCACAGGTATTTTTAGTCAGAGGTTTTGAGGCTTTATTTTCCTGCACTGGAACCCTGGGTTGTGGAGTTTGTATTACTCCCCAGTTGTTCCTCCCAGTTCATCTACATGCAGATGTGGGACTGCAAGCTCTGCCAGCTGCCACCTGGTCCACCCCAGTCCTCCAGCCACTGCCTTGCTGCGAGTCCTCTCCACCCTGGCTGCTGGTCTCCACCCCTCCTACCAGTCTGGATGAATGTTTCTTTAACCTCCTGGTTGTCAGACTTCCATATAGTTTGACTTTCTGTCAGTTCTTATTGTTTTTTGTTTTTAAATTTGTTGTCCTTTTTTTAGTTGTGTGAGGAGGCAAAGTGTATCTACCTCTGCCTCTATCTTGACTCGAAGTCCTTCTTTCGTGCTTTCAATTGCTCCTTGCTTCACACTCCTCACCTGCTTATCTATATTATGGCAGACTCAGTATTTGTGCAAGACAGCTTAAGTTCTTTCTGGAATGAAGTGGCATGCAAATAAACAAATAAATCTCCTGTGGTCCTTTTCCATTGGTGGTGCCACCATATACTCAGGTATCCAAACTAGAAAGATAGCTGTCATCTATCTCTCCTCCCTCACTTCACCCCCATCCTATTAACCAATATTACTATTCTCATACCTAGATATTTATCAAACCCATCCAAACTCTCTATCCCTGCTGCTGCTGCATGAATAAAAAAGCTTTTTAGTGGTTCTCCCTTTCCAGTTTCATACTCTTTTCAATCTATCTTCAGTGTTAATGCTGCTGTGATCCAACCAAAAACTCAGATCCATCATGTTTTTCTCTTCTTTCAATTCTCCCAAATCAGCCACAACTGTGTTTTCACACTCCTCCTATAAGGTATGGGTAGCATCACAAGTAATTTTTGACCAAAACCAGCTAACGTGTTTGTGAATGGCTTGCCTTTTTCTGTATAAGTTTGAATAGGTTGGAGCAGGATGGGACAGGTGTAGTTAGTGTGAAAGTGCTGCCCCTACCCCTACCCCTACCCCTTCCCCTTCCAAAGTGTATTAGTTTCTTAGGGCTGCCATACAAACTACTACAAAGTGGAAGGCTTAAACAGCAGAAGTTTATTTTTTCAAAATTTCACAACCTAGAAGTCTGAGATGAAGGTGTCAGAAGGACTGGTTTCTTCTGAGACCCCTCTCTTTGGTTTGTTGATAGCTGTCTTCTTTCTGTGTCTTTCATATTATCTTCCTTCTCGGCATTTTCGTGTACAAATTTCCTCTTTTTGTAAGGACACCAGTGATACTGGATGAAGGCTCACTGCAATGACCTAATTTAAATGGATTACCTCTGTAAAGACTCTGCCTTCACATATGGTCACATCCTGAAGTACAAGAGGTTAGGACTCCAACATATGATTTTGGGGGAATGGGGGTGAGGGAAGACACAATTCATTCATCCCCTAACACAAACAGTATCCCTATGCTTACAAACACAGTTCCTTCCTGTCAATCTCATAGGCCCTCAGAAACAGGAATGACTCCTCCTTTGCTAGAGGGAAGTTCAAATCATCTTCTAGTGAAAGAATAGAGTAGGGTAAGAGATGAAGGGGTAGAAAAACTGTGCAGCGCTACGTTGGTTGGGAGAGGGGTACTGTGGAGTCACACAAGAATGGTGAAAGAGGTTGCTGTGAACTAGGCATTTGTGTCTCCTCCCCTGTTTTTGAGGAATGTGAACAGTCATTTTGCTTCCTATTTGGATATTATATTTGAAAATCAGCAAGGTGAGTATATGGTGCATAACAAAAGTAACTCTGAATCTTTTAAGGAGACCATTCAACACAATATATGCTGGGTTTTGTGTACAGCCAACCCCACCAGCCCTTTACTTTGTGTGTAGCACCCAGGTTGAATGAAAAACACATTATCTTTGAACACCAGAATCTGACTTGGCTCAGAGAGGTGCTCATGTTATGAGAGTTACATAGAAAACTGAGCCTGGTGGTGGGACATGAACATCAGACCTCCATTCTCATTCTTTCTCATGCCAGTGAGTACAGGATGGAATTGTCTGAACCATTTACACTGTGCGCCATCTCTCACTTTTACATGGTCTTTTCTGAGTATGATGGCTTGAATTAGAGCAAATCAAACTATATGAGTGATTCCACTGCACTGTAAAGGGTTTGAGTTACTTGGACGTAATCTCTGTTCTTTGACTTTAACTTCTCTTCAAGCTCCAAGCCTGATGGATCCAGGATATATAAGGACTGTTAAAACCTCATCTTTTCAAACACTTGCTGGACAGAGACAGGGCACAGATATAGCCAGAGAACTGGTTAGTTGTCCATAAGCCTAGACACACCAGAGAGAAATCTATTATAAGGGCTGCAGCTTATTAATTCATATTTGCATCTATACAATGGAACACGATGCATGACAAATCCTGGAATCTGGCCAATTATCCAAACTTTCCTCTCTCTATTATTTTAACTAGTTGGTACCAGACACAGAAGCCATGTAATAATCTAAGTAACGTATTATCTTTAACCCTGGCTGGGCAGGGACCATTAATCTCAAAACATAAGGTTCTAATTAACTATGTTGGTTAGTGTGACTTAGACTTGGAGCCACACCTAGCCTGCCTGTAGGCTACAGAATTTACCGTTCTGTATCTAACTTTCAAAAAACAAGGATGAAACAAATCCTGGAAAGAGGTTCTGTCACCATCAACAGTATAAAGAGCAGATGCCAGTAAATGATGAAACAGGACAATGTTAGACATTTTCTAGAAAGACCACAAGTTGCTTTTTTTTAAATTACAAAAGCCATAATGATAACAACATGTACTGCAAAGAAACTGATATAAAGAGGATGCCAGAGCAATGTCATTTAGTGGGTCCATCAGACAAATTTAAGAATAATTGTTGAAAATGTAACTTTAACTCCTTCCAAAGTCTATAAGGTGACATTTCTGAGGGAAAAAAAAAAAAGAAATGCAAAGGACTCTTACATATAAGAAAAGATGGTAGCTTGTTTCCAGCACTTGGCTATTATAAATTGTGCTGCTATGAACATTGGGGTGCCTAGGTTCTTATGGATTTGTGTTTCAGGGTTCTTAGGATATAATCCTACCAGTGGAATTGCCAGGTCAAAAGGCAGTTCCGTTTTCAGTTTTCTAAGTGCCCATCAGTAAATAAATGGATAAAAAAACTATGGTACATTTACACAATGGAATTCTAAGCAGCAGAAAGAAAAAAGAAGCTCCTACCCTTTGTGACAGCATGGATGAAACTGGAGAGCATTATACTAAGTGAAATAATCCAGGTAGTGAAAGACAAATACCATATGATCTCACCTTTAACTGGAACCTAATCAACAAAACAAACAAGCAAAATATAACCAGAGACATTGAAATTAAGAACAGACAGTAAACAGAGGGGAGGTGGGAGGGGATAATGGGGGGAAAAGGGTGAAGGGTTCCACCTATAAAGGACACATGGACAAAACTAAAGGGGGTGGAATCAGGGAAAAAAGGGGAGATGGCTGGGATGTAGGGCAGTGGTGGGGGAAAAGGCAGAAAACTGTACTTGAACAACAATAAAAATCAAAAGTATTTAAAAAATAAAAATAAATAAAATATCACAGCAAATAATAAAAAGATGCTAGCTTTCTTTCCAAAGAGGAGTGCTACTTAAAACTACACATGATGCCAGTTTCACCTATCAGAATGGCAAGAATTATAAAATTTGATTGTAGCTTATGCAAGGGAAAAAGACTCTCTCATTGATTATTGATGAAAGAACAAATTGCTATAATCTCTATGATGAGAAATGTACTGATATTGATAAAAATTACAGAAGCTCATAACCTTTGACCCAGCAAATTTGCTTCTAGAAATTTATTCTACAGATATACCTGCATGGGAGGAAAATGATATACGTCCATGGCCGTTGTTGCAGCATTGTTAATAAAGATAAAAGAATGGAAGGAACCTACATTTACCTCAAGGGGGGCTCTACTTCTTATGATGTATCTATACAGTGGACTATTATGTAGCAATGAAAAAAATCAGCTCTATTTATGTACTGATGTGGAAGCTTTTCAGTATATAGAATAGTGAGGAGGAAAAAAGGAAATTGTATAAGAAAACCTACAGTAAAATACCTCTTATGTAAAAATGTATGCATGTATTTATGTAAATGCAGAGAAAAAGGTCTAGTTACTAAGAGTGTGACAGTATTTCTCGAAGGCAAGTTATTCAAATGAATGTGATTATTACACAGGCTCTCTCTCTAGGTGTTGTTAGAAAATTACTATTAGCAAATACTCCTGTAACTGCAGATATTTTTGGAGTTGTCAAAGTCCTTAAAAACCAAGCCCTTCTCTCTTACTCTACAGATGAGTAAACCAAGGCCCAGACTGTTTAATGCCAAAGCCTGGATAAGAACCCAGGTCTTTCCCAACATGAAAAAGGACACACATCAAAAAGGAGCCAGTCCTTATTTAAAATTTGCTTTTATTACAATTGCTACATTTTCTGAGAAGCCCTCCCATCTGCTTCAACCCCACTTCAGCACCAGGAAAACATTTCCCTATGCTAAACAGGAGTGAAAGAAGGAAATCCATTTTACAAAGGTGAAAGCTGCTTAGGAAATCAAGTATGGTCTTTCAAATAGTGTGTGTGTGGGGGGGGGGGTGCTGCACCATCAATTTAATTCCTATTCATTTGTAGTGCTTATTAGAGTGTCTGAAAATATAAGCTGAGTAATTGGAGCATTAAAATTGATTAATTGAAGTAGGCTTTTGGTGTAAATACACCTGGAGAAATTTTTCAAGGTGGGATTCTCTAAAGATTTGGAGAAATTCAGACCTCTGAACATGGGAATAAGGACAATGTGGCAGTTTTAAAGCACAGCTGCAAAGTTTTTGACACTACTGCCATCACTAGTCAGGGTCTGTGTCCCCTCCCCTTGAATCTGAGTGGGCTCATGACTGCCTCAATTTATAAAGGATGGCAGAAGAGATGTTATGTGACTTCCAAGGCTAGGTCATCAAAAGCCATGAAGCTTCCATCTGGCAGCTTCCTCTCACTGTTGGAGCCATGAGCCACCATGAAAGTCTGACCACCGTGAGGCCACCATATGGAAAGAAAGCCCAAGTCACAGGGAGAGACCACACGTAGGCATTCCATTCGACAATTCCAGCCAAGTCAAACAGCAGACCTGTGAGTGAAGAAGCCTCCAGATGACTTGAGGTCCCACCCACCTGAGTCATCATCACCTCTTCAACCCTTTCCAATTTAGACCTCAAACAAGGTAGCCCCAGTATTTCTGGTCTGAAGTCTTGATCCACTGAATTTTTATATGTAATAAAATAGTTATTGTTTTAATCTGCTAAGTTTGGGGTGGTTTCTTATAGACATATCAATAGGTTACTGGAAAAGATGGATCCTACAACAAAAGAATTGCCCAATTTCCATGGCCCTAAGAAAAGAGCTACTCCAGAAATTAGTTTTGACCCCCATGCTGAGATAATTTCTCACCCCTCAACTGAGCTACACTCTACTTTGCCTGCATCTTTACTCTGGGAACGATGTTATTATTGTCTGTAGTGACCTGTGTGCTTCCACCTCCAAACTAGATCCTTGGCTGTAGAACTCTCTCTTCTTTACCCATGGAGCCCCCAAACCAGTACAGAGTCTGGAACTTATATTCATTAAATGGGTGACTACCTTCGCACAGCAAGAACTCCCTTCTTTGGGGTAATCATCAGAAGATAATTGTAAAACTTCTCTAACTCATCACTTTCACTTTACCAGTCCTGGAGAGGAGGAGTGACAACCCAAGAAGACACAGCTAGTGAATGAAGAAGGACCACAGACTCCTGCCACCATTCAGCACCTGACATCTGGGAGCAGCATGTCAAAGTGGGAGGCAGGACCCAGGGTGGCCAGGAGCATGCGCTCCAGAGACAGACAACCCACGTCCAAGATCCCAGTCAGTCACCCTTCATGGTGTGTAGTGGCAGTTTTTCCAAAAGAATGAAATTGATTTGGCATTTGGCACCCCACCAGTCCCCGACTCCATGAAGAATAAATGAGCTCTTTGGGGTTTCCAAGGTCTGAGTCCTTATTGTCAGGATCTAAATCCCTGTTGTAGAGGAAAGCAGTACAGTAAGTTTTTATTACATGACCTTTTAAAAATGTCAGAATTTGGAGACAAGGAAAGGGAAAGGAGAGGAATCTGAATTCAGAGGATTGGTCCTAGAGAAGCCAATAGACTAGGACAGTGGTTCTCAACTGGGCAACTTTGCCCCCAGGGGACACTTGACTATGACTTGAGATGCTTTTGATTGTTATAGCTGGGGATTGTACTGGCATCTAGTAGGTAGAGGCCAGGGATGTTGTCAGACATCCTACAATGCACAGGACAGTCCCCCTACAACCAAGAACTATCCAGGCCAAAATGTCTATAGTGCTAATGCAGAGAAACCCTGGGCTGGAGCAAGAACAGCTGTGAGGAGCAGCCTACAAGTTCCCAACAGCAGTGGCCAAACTAAAGGACTCATCCCATTGCTAAGACCCAGAGATGGCTCAGAGGGAAGCCTGTTCAACCTGGTGATGGGTCTTTATGCCTGTGCATCAAGACCTGTCTTGCTATTTGGCTGACCCCCAAATAAAGATGCTCCCCAGCAATGCCCCCAGTGCACAGCAAGCTCCAGCAGACAGGAATGGGGACAGACCAGGACACATCTCTGCACTCTGAACTAAGGACACAAAAAGACAAAGGTATTTAAGCAGAGTTCTCTGGGCAAGGTTTGTGGTGAGAGAGGTGGTAGAAGACAGTAGTAACCAAATGGGATTAAGCTGATATCTCAAAAAGCATTAAAGCAGAAGCAACTCCGACCACCCACTAATGATTGTGATTATTTGGCTGCCTATGAGACAGTTTAAGAAATGATTTATGAATTTAAATTTTAATTAAGGCAGGAGCCCTTGGGGGCCTCTGGAGTTCAACCATGAAACAGGAAAATCTACTGATGGAAGGAAAGGTCTCAGAGGGCCCACAGCTGGAGGAAGTGCATGTCCTTAAACTCTAGTGGTCAAATAAGCCTGCAAGGTAGCCCAAGTTGGAGGTCACTAATAGACACTTGGATTAGGGGCTAGGGCTGGACAACGCAATGGAACTGTGCATTCCACTGTTCTAGAAAGCTCTTTATATGAAATATAAATAAACTATCCAAGTTTTTCTCCTCTTTCTTTGGTTTTAACATTAAAAATGTTATAGCCCACCCATTCCATAGGAATGTTCTACCCCATTCCTATGCAGGTCCCAGCATAGGAATACCGGGGTCTCCTCTCCTCTCCATCACTGATATCCTAAGTGACCTTGAACTGCATCAATCTATACAGAGTCTTGGTTTCTCCATGTGGGACTGATATGACCACCCCTGGTTATCTCACAAAGTCATTTGGGGCCTCCATTCCAAGAGAGATGAAAGCACTTTAGAATAGACACTCTGCCAGGTCCACCTGCTCACCTAATTCCCCTGAGGTCTGGCAAAAGCACCCTTTTACTTCTCAAGGATGCTATAGCACAGAAACATGCCCTATCTGAGACAAAAGTGCAGCCCTGGCCTCCCCAAAAAAACCAACAAAACATTCTCAAGCTTAACTCCATTGGATCCTAGAGGCATGGGCTCAAGTCCTAAAGTCTACTGTAAACAGTTTTGTGTGTGTATGTTTGTGTGTGTTAAATAACACATAGCATTAAATTTACCACCATCGCCATTTTTAAGTGCATGGTTCAATAGTAGTAAGAGTGTTTATACTGTTGTGCAACAGAACTCTAAAACTTTTTCATCTTGCAAAACTGTAACCTGGGCACATTTGAATCAGAACTCAGCTTCCTGGTAACTGTGAGATTTTAACTCTCTACGAGCTTTGTTTGATTTACTCAACTGAAACATGAGGATTTTTTTAAATTACTTTTCAGGATTGTTGTATCACATAACAATGTATTTGCCTGCCATGTGATACGAGTTCAATATATAACTATTATTCCTGCATTGAACCTTGTAAGAAACATGTCCTTTCTGAAGGTGATAGTGTAACCCAAGGGCTGCCTGAAGTAAGAGGAAGAGAAAGAGGTGGGAGAAAAGAGGAAGAAGATCATGCTTTGTATTCATAAAGCAAGCCATTTGTCAAAGTACAAGTCTCGTTTACTGTCAAAACACAAGGGCAAATTACACTTGAAGAACAATGGACTACAAGAGCAAAAACGACAGGGCACATTCAATTAATGGGAAGAGAAGGAGGGGGTCCCTAGCATACAATATTTTGGACATCAGATTGGAATTGTTCAATTAGCCATTGCTACAGACTTTGGATCGTCTGTTCTAGAAGCCATTAGTCATCTGTAGCTTTTAAGCATATCATTTGGATTCTCCCATTCAACACACATTGATATATTTGAGCACAAGCTGTTTGTTGAGCACAGTGTTCAACACAGTGTAGCAAAGTGTTGAGGAGAACAGCATGAGGAGTACAGCATGACTAGTACAGTGTTGAGGAGTACACTATGGGGAGACAGCATAGCGTAGGGGAAGATGGATAGCTTGGCTCACTAATGGGTGTCTCCAACTTATTTTGTCCACGAGAGTTCTGGTTTTATCCAAACCCAGGTTCCTCCTCCATCTTTCACATTTCAATCAAAGACCCCTCTAGTTGTCTAGTTCTTCATGAAAAAAGCTATAGAGTCATCCTTGAGTTTTCTATGCTCAAAATACCTCTTGACTCTATCCATTACTCTGCAAGCACATGGTTATTACCCCAGTCCAAGGTACCACATCTTGTCTTATTATAAGAACCTCTCCTAAGATTTTTTAAAAAGTGCTCTTCCGGCAAGATGGAGGTGTAGGTAGACACACTGTGCCTCTTCACACAACCAAAAGAAGGGCAACAACAATTTAAAAACAAAAACAATCAGAACTGACAGAAAATCAAACTGTATGGAAGTACGACAACCAAGAAGTTAAAGAAGACACATTCATCCAGACCAGACCAGTTGGAGGGGTGGAGACTGGCAGCTGGACAGAGAGGACTCACAGCAAGGTGGTGGCTGGTGGACCCAGCAAGGCGGCAGATTGTGGAGTGGGGTGGACAACACTGCAGCTGGCCAGTAAGGCAGCAGCTGGTGAAGCCTGTGGTCTCACATTCGCATGCAGATAAACCAAGAGGAACAATTGCAGAGCAAGACTGCGCAACCCAGGTCTCCAGCACAGGGAAACAAAGACTCAAACCACTGATTGAAAACACCTGAGGGGTGCAGGTGGCAGCAGGAGAAACTCCCAGGCTCACAGGAAAGTGTGTTGGAGAGACCCGCAGGGTCCTAGAACGTACACAAATCCACCCACCAGGAATCGGCACCAGAAGGGCCCACTTTGCTTATGGGTAGCGGGATAAGTGACTAGAAACCAGCAGAGAGTGGAGCAAGCACTTTTGTTCCCTCTCAGACCCCTTCCCCTATACAGCATCACAACAGTGTCCTGGGTTACCCTGCCCTGGTGAACACCTAAGGCTCTGCCCCTTACTACATACCAGGTGTGCGAGGAGACCAAAAAAATATTTAAAAAAAAAAAAAGGCCCAAAGTAAATAACAGATCAAATCTCCAGAAAAAATACAACTTAACTGATGAAGAGATAGCCAGCCTATCAGATGCACAGTTCAAAACACTGGTAATCAGGATACTCACAGAACTGGTTGAATTTGGTCACAAATTAGATGAAAAACATGAAGGCTATGCTAAGTGAAGTAAAGGAAAATGCACAGGGAACCAATAGTGATGGGAAGGAAACTGGGACTCAATGATTTGGAGCAGAAGGAAAAAGAAACATTCAACCAGAAAAGAATGAAGAAACAAGAATTAAAAAAAAATGAGGGGAGGCTCAGGAACCTTCAGGACATCTTTAAACATTCCAACATCCAGATTATAGGGATACCAGAAGGAGAGGAGGAAGAGCAAGAAATTGAAAGCTTATTCGAACAAATAATGAAGGAGAACCTCCCCAATCTGGCAAATGATGTAAACTTCCAGGAAGTCCAGGAAGCTCAGAGAGTCCCAAAAAAGTTGGACCCAAGAAGGAACACACCAAGGCATATCATAATTACAGTACCCAAGATTAAAGATAAGGAGAGAATCTTAGAAGCAGCAAGAGAAAAGGAGACAATTACCTACAAAGGAGCTCCCATCAGACTGTCAGCTGATTTCTCAAAAGAGACCTTACAGGCAAGAAGGGGCTGGAAAGAAGTATTCAAAGACATGAAAGGCAAGGACCTAAACCCAAGATTACTCTATCCAGCAAAACTATCATTTAGAATGGAAGGGCAGATAAAGTGCTTCTCAGATAAGGCCAAGTTAAAGGAGTTCATCATCACCAAGCCCTTATTATAGGAAATGTTAAAGGGATTTATCTAAGAAAAAGAAGATAAAAAATATGAATAGTGTAATGACAGAAAACTCACAGATATTAACAACCACACCCATAACAAAAAAAAAAAAACAAAAACAAAAACTAAGCAAAAACTAGAACAGGAACAGAACCATAGAAATGGAGACCATATGGAGGGTTAACAATAGTGGGGTGGGAGGAGGAGAAAGGGGGAAAAGGTACAGAGATAGGTAGAAAATAGACAGGGGGAGGTTAAGAATAGTATAGGAAATGTAGTAGCCAAAGAACTTATATGTTTGACCCATGGACATGAACTAAAATGGGGAATGTGGGTAAGAGGGGATGTTCAGGGTGGAGGGGAGTGAAGAGGGCGAAATGGGAGTACTGTAATAGCATAATCAATAAAATAGATTTCAAAATAGATTTTTTAAATGGTTTTTTTATGTCTATGCCTGCCTCCCATTGTAATCCACACAACATCCAGAGTGATCTTTTAAAATGTGGATCACATCATGCCATTCCTCTGCTTAAAACCCTTTATCATCTTCCCATTGCTCTCACTTTGAAGTCCAGAATTCCTGATATGGCCTCTGGGTTTCCTCATACTCTCTCCTGCCCACTCCCCTATCCCATCCCAGACTACACTCCTGACTGCTAGCCAAGATCTAGGCCCATCAAACATCTTCTTGCCTCCAAGACTTTGCCTTTGCTGTTCCCTTTGCACTTGCTCCTCCATCTATTCGCAAGCCTAGATCCTTCTCATCTTTCCAGCCTCACTTAAAATGCTACTTCCTCAAGGAGGTTTTTCCTGATTCACTGTTAAGTAACCTCTTCCAGTTATTTTCTCGTTTATCTCATTTATTTCTTGCACAGCACTCACTTCATTGATAACCATCTGGAGCACTTGTTGGTTCACTGGATGTCCTATTTCCACCAGTCAGTCAGTATCCTGACAGATTTATCTATATCATTCACAATTGTACACCCAATGGCGTGCACATAGTAAACTCTCAACAACTATTAAGTGGCTAGATGAATGAAGATGATAAGAGCTCAGGAGAGGACATAAATAATTCTCCAAGGAGGATGGAGCTTTCAACAAAAATGTGCTAAGACCTAGATCTGAAACATTGAATAGGCGTTTCCTAGATTAACAAAGGGTAAAATTCATCATAACCACAAAGAACTACTGAGCATGTGCAAAGGCACAGAGTCACTTTGAGGAAGTAAAACTTCCAGCTAATTCCATTAATAAGGCGATGGAGGAAAGACAGCCAGGATAATCTCAAATCACAATAAAAATAAAACAAGAGTCAATTCTCCAATATCTGGGAGTGGGTGATCTATATTTAAACCATAACAGAGTCCTGGGACTTCTCACTGGGGCTTATGGTACAGGAATAATACTCACTGGTGCCATGGTGTTAGGAGATAAGGAGATCATTATGCTGCTGAGCCTTATGGAAGAATTGGGTCTCACCTCATCCTCCCTTCAAACAGAGTGTCTGTGATCCAGACTTGGGTCTCCTGGGACCTGCAATCAGTCCCTCTTTAGCTCGTGCCTACATAGCAAAGCCCAGTGGAGATGTAGGACATATTCAAAATCCTGCCTCCCTGTTAACCTAGCTCATCTGCAAACTGGCTGGTCAGTCTTAAGTAATGAGATATTTAATGCAGGGCTGGGGAGTGGCAAAAACTGAGTCTATATAGGTGACATGAATAAATATGGCATTTTATCCTTATATCTGTGGGAGGACTTTAGGTAAGGAGGTGACCTACATATGATGTGAGCAGGGTTGCTCTGGCCATAGTGCATAGCTCAGATTGAAAGAAAAAGTCCAAAGGTAGAAGATCTAAGAAATAAGGCATGGAAAGAAAGGTTGGACTCTTGAGGCATATTTGGGAAGTAGCAATGGCAAGGATTTGGGTGGTCATTGCATGTGATATGTAGAGATGAGGGAGAAAACTGGGGTGACATGCAGATAGTAAGCTTATATCACTGGGTGAATTTAGCAATAAATCCAAATAGGAGACACCATCAAAAGGATAAGTAGATTCAGGAAACTTCAGAGATCTTCTGAATTTTCACATTTCATCTCAGACTTCCCTCACTGCAAGGATTTCTCCACCTCTGGAGATAGATTGCATTGTATGTCCACAGGATTTGTATCCTGCTCTATAGTCATGCTTCCCACTAGGTAAATATAATCATCACCCTATTGTCATTGGGCTTGGCAGCCAGGGGACTTCTTTGAACTAATAGAATGTGAGCAACTATGACACACACCACTTCCAAGTAGAAGCTATAAACATACTCCTGTGGTTTGGTCTGCACCTCCTGAGCCTCTGTCACCCACTGTAATCGTAGCATGCTCCAGAGGGTGGAGCGAGGCCAGGCAACCCCAGCCCAGGAGAGCAATGGGTGACCTGCAGCTCTGATGTAACATAAGCCAGAAACTTGGATCTCTGGGATTTGGGGGGTTTGCTGCTGCAGGAAAAGCTATGAATTTCCAAAGTCTCAATGTGATTTCTTACCCTCACTGGTACCTAATTCCCTCACTTTCTTTGTGAACTTAGACAAGATTACTCCAAACTACTTCCTAGTTCAAAATCATTTTTTATTTGGTTTTTGTTACAGATATCCCCATTACTCCCACCTTTGCCCACCTCCACCCAGCACCCCACTTCCCTCTGGCCATCACCACACTGTTGTCTGTGTCTATGTTAATGCATATATGTTCTTGGGCTAATCCTATTGCTGCTCTAGATGACAGAGCATTGTTTGAGGGTTCAAGCTTTTCCCCTTTCTTTCCAATGATATAGATTAATTAGGCAAGTTTGTGTTATCAAGTTATCAGGCAACTGGCAGTTGATGATGTCAAATTAGCACAGGACCAGAGTGAAACCGTGGGGATGTTTTAAGCTCCTGAAGCAGAACTTTTTTTCTGAAGACCCTAAGATTAAAAAAAAAAAAATCTATAGAGCACAAACCTGCCGCATTCAGCTACTTCAGTTATTTATATAAGCATTTCCCGATTCAAATTGCATACTCAAATCAAATTTCCCTGGTTTATGCCTTCTTCAGCAATTACTTAAAGGCATTTTACCTCTCTCTGGAGGAACATAGCAGAAAGGCCTATAGACAAAATCTCGTTGACTCAGGGAGAGATAAACGAGCCCCAGGCCTAGCTCTGCACAAGTCACTTTGTCCATGGAAGGGAACGCTGATGGGCCTGCTGGCTGGGTTTCAGCCTTGCTGATAGGAAAACATTTTCTAAGGAGGAAATCAAAGCCACAGAAATTGAAGGAGAGGGGCAGGTCTTGGCAGATCGGAAAGAAGGAATCATTTTCGCTTCATGGAGTTGCTTTTGTGGGGGGTAAACGGCTGACAGCCTAAGGCTGCCCCAACTTCAATGGGATTGAGAGAAGTCAAAGGGACACAGGAAAACCATGATTGTTTCTGCATGAAAAAGTTTCTGGGTCCTAGACAGGGGGAGGGCAAGAATAGTATGAGAAATGTAGAAGCTGAAGAACTTATGACACATGGACATGAACTAAAGTGGGGGCCTGTGGGTGGGAGGGGGTGTGCAGGATGGAGGGGAATGAAGGGGGGAAATGGGACAACTGTAATAGCATAATCAATAAAAAAAATCCCCCCCAAAAAAGTTTTTGGGTCCTTGAAAATTCACCCTAAGCAAGATGAGCCCTACCACAAAGCTATGCAATGGGCAAAATTTATCTTCACTGTGTTATCAACTTGCTCTTAATTCACTTTTAGTCATTTGGAAGCATTCTTTATTCTCCATCAAAAAAGCATCATTTGTTCATTCATTTACTCCAGAAAGGGCTCTCATTGACTGGGTATGGGCCACATGTTTGTTCTCAAACCAATTACTATGGTCAGCCAAGGCAGTGTTCTGATTGGTCAGGTCTGTGTCATGTACCCAACTGATTATTTCTCTACTCACCAATTTTATGTACATTTCCTTCTTCAGTTGTTCAGCTAGGTAGATCTTATCTTTATTTTCCTGTATGATCTCTACTGCCTTTTCTTTTAGTAACACATTCTGTATTAACTTGGGGGGATATAGTTCCCCACTGTTCCCATTACATATTATAAGGCTGAAGGTGCCTGCTACTCCATTCCTCCATTCTGGAGTTAGACACATGACACAGACCTGACCAATCAGAACAATGCCTTGTCCGGGCTATAGCAATTGGTTTAAGGACCAACTTGTGGCCCAAGCACTATCAGTGAGAGTCCTCCTTGGAAATTTTGTGGGGATTATCAAGAAAAAAGAATGAGAAATTCTAATAACTTACTGTGAATGAATGCTTACAGGAAGCATTAACATAGATAAACTATCTCTAGTTATAAAAAAGAATCAGGGCTGTAATACTAATTTGGAATATACCACTTACTAACCTGGAAAACCTTGGGCAATGAACATTTCCCCTCGACTGAAAAATGAAGTTGATAATGACTACTCTTGTGAGTAATAGCCTGTGAATATGTCACACCCCTTCTTTCATCCAAATTGCTGGAAGTAAAGAACTTTGAGATGGTAGAGTTGCAAGATGGAAGCATCTCTGAGCAACTAGTGGTTATAGAATTAAAGTCAGGGACAGCTGCCAGAACCACCTCTGACTGTGATGTGAAAGACAACACACATCTTTGTTGTATTAAAACCAGAAATGTGGGCTTTATTTGATTGCAACAAAGTAGAGCCTGACTAGTCTGACTAATATAATAATCATTGGTTCAGTTATTCACAGATACCTGAAAAGGTCCATGATATAAAGACATTTTGCCAAAATGTGACTTTGAGTGGTGTGTTCAGAGGCAGGCATATGGTAACAAACAGATGCTCTTTCTGCCGTCCAGCATGTATTTGCAGGACACTTCAGTGGTTTGTGGGGATGAGAATATTTGATATTGAAACTGTTCCTATAGTCCACTGTGAATGTGTGGGGATTATGAAATAATATCAATATGTTATCACAAAAAATAAAGATCAAGAATTCAACCACAGAAAGAGACAAATCTAGAAAAACCACCCATGTTAAATGGCACACTGGAAAGGAGACAGGCAGAGGTGACTCATATTAAAAATCTACAAGAACTGAGAAAGATGAATGAAATAACTGGGTTGGTAATATTTTCTGCAATGGGAGAAATATAGGCATTGTGATTGAAATCATGAGCTTTGGAATTAGTTCAATGCAACAAGGATTAAATGCAAAGATTTAATGCCACAGAGTTTGAATTCTATTTCTGCAACTTGACAACTTGAGAAGGTCGCTTTATCTCTCAGACCAAATTTTCTCATTGAAATATGAGAATTAAAGAGTCCCTACCTCATGATGTGTTGTAGGGATAAAATTAAATGATCCATGTAAAGTGCTTAGTACACAGTAAGAGCTTAATAAATTATCATAATGATATTATTGGCATTGTAAAATAAAGAGTGGACAAAGAGGGATATGTAGAGGAGATTAAGTAATTAAAGGAGAAAGATGATGGTATGGCAGTGGAGGTGAGAGCCAAGGGCCACTAACAATGAACAAAAGGACAGGAAGCAAAGGGCAGATGGAAGATGATACTCACACAAGAAGAGAGGCAGGAGGGAGACTGCCTGAAATCCACAGAGGAGGAGAGGAAAGAGAGATGAGAAACCAGAGAGAAAGAAATAGAGGGGGGAAAAAAAACAAAGAAAATGAAAATTGGCTTTATGTCGGAAGAGTGTAAACCCCAGAAATACAAAGAAAAATCTGGGAGTGGATAAAGAATAGAGACAGAGATGAGAGAAAGAAGCAAAACATAGATATGAAGGCACGAGAACTAGGAGTTCAAAAGACTCCTTGAAGGAACTCATGGAAATGTAGAAGCACAGTTTAATGTAGAAACAGGTAATAGAAATAGCTTCAAAACACAGAATGGAGAAATTATGGTGATTACAAAGGTCTCTGAATTCCCAAAAGCTCAGAAGCCAATTTTTTTTTAATTAATTCTGGCACAAATTCATTTGGCAGCAAAACTGGACTTGAACTGACATGAGGTTATTTATACCCCTTATTTATCCCACAACTCACTTAGCATGAACATTCACATACTTCACTGCAGAAATGAGCTGCTGATGATAGAGTGCGATCCCAGATCCCACTGGGGGTCAGATATTGTGGAATTTATGGTATATGGACCACATTATCTTTATAATTTCTGTAGTGTTCTAAATTCCAAAACACTGGGTCCCAAGGGTTTCAGATCAGGATTTATGGGTTGTACTAGAAGATGCAACACTGGGTAAGAAAAGAAAAACTTGTATTTAATAATGAAGCTAATGAAATCAACTATTTCTTGAGTGTTTACAACTTTCTGAACACTGTATCTTTAATATCTCACTTAATCCCCAATTCGGCCAAAGTCTCACAATGAACTGATCAGATACCAAATCCATTATTCTCTCCATTGATTGTGACAATATAAAAAAATGAGCTTGTAAGAGTCTTCTTCAAAGAAACAAATAGAAAAAAGCTGGGGAATCACTGCCTTTAAAATAAAGATTCTCCAGAAAGACAACAGCCATGGTGCTAAGGGGTGGTTTTGGAGTAAGGAACATTTTGTTTCCCCATAATCTCCATCAGCAACTCCTCCAACCCTTGACATGGGTAATTGATGTTTTCTCATTCTTAGTAAAGTACTGTGGAAGTATACCTCTAGAACAAACCTCCCTTCCAATTCAACTCTTCAATCCAACCTTTATAGAAATTCTGAAATTAGATTACAGAAATACAAACACTAAAAAATATATCATAATACTGGGAGGAAGATTTCCCAGGAGGATAAAATATATTATCAAAAAGAATCAGGGGATAAAACCAATGATGATAAAATAATGAAAATTCAACAAGAAATTGATATGCAAATTCTGTGACAATTCTATCAACTGTGATGATCAGAGAGAATCTGAGAACATATCACATAATTTTACAAAACTTTGTGAGGCTCAAGGAGGAAGATGGCAGTGAGGCGGGAAGGAGCAGATTCCACTTCCCCTACACATGGGAGAAAAGCCTCGCTGATCTATGGGGGAAAAGAGCAAACAGCCAACAGTACCCAGCATATATGAAAATAGGAGACCAAAAATTGTAGCAGACATTGAAAAAACAAACAGTAAGGAGAGTGCTTCAGGACAATAAGGTCCCAGGGACCAGCGTCGGTTCCAGGGGAGCTGCAACTTCAGACCTGGCGCCCCTGGGTCTACCGCAGGGTTCTTGGGAGAGCACTGGGTCAACTGCTCCCTCCCTGGTCAAACAAGGTTTGAGCAGCACCGTGAGAAACCTGGTTGCTTGAAATCACAGAGAGAGGAGTAACGACTGAGTCGCAAACACATGGGGGCTGTGAGCACCCATGGAGTCTGTGGACCCTGGTGGGAGAGAGTTGAGACTCATGTAGTGATGGGTCCTGACCCCAATAGTCCCAGTCTGGCTGGAGAGTTGGGCTGTGTGAGAAGCCAGGCCACTGTTCGGAGTGGCAGGCTTGAGTAAGAGGAATTTCTCAAAAAGAAAAAGTGAAAAAGGAAATACTGGGGAATTCTCTTGCAGCAATCGCTCAGGCCTCCTCCCCACCCAGCCAGGCAGTGCTCCAGAGGTGGCACAAGAAGCCTTGCACCCCCCCATAGCACTGGGAAGGGTGTGCACCCGAACCCGTGGGGCTGGAGGTGGCCTAACCCAGTGTGTGAACCCACAAACCAGGGAGAGTGTGCTCTGAGGAAGGCCTGAATCCCACACCCAAGACTTCTGGGAGAGGCACCAGGCTAGTTCTGGGGAGAGTGCCAGCAAGGCTGACTAAGTGCAGATCGAGAAGGGAAAAAAGTGGTGCCAAATGCCCCTTGGCCTGCTGCAACCACCAACACCAGACAAACCAGTGTGGCCAGTTTGAAACCAGCAAGAAGCTTTTTTTTTTTTTAAGTAATTTTTTATTCTTTAATTTTTATTATTTTTTTATCTCTCAATTCCTTTTTCCTTCTTTCTTGTTTTATTCCTTCTTCCATTCTTTCCAATTTTATCCCTTCTTCCTTCCTTCTTCTGCTTCTTTTACTTATTTATTTATTTTTAAATAACCACAGCTGAGACTAAAAAACCTGGAACTGTGAAAAGACCAGAGTTAGACCCAAAGAGGAAGCATCCCAACAGCTGTGACAATGAGGCAAATTTCACTTTGCTACTACAGAGAACCTACAAGTTATTGCATATTTGTATTATTATTTTTTTTCATTATTCCTACATCTTTTATTTTAATAGTATTTTTGTATTCCTCTTCTTTTTGTTTAGTCTTCTTTGCTTGGCTGGTTACATTGTATCATTTGACAGCTTTCCCCTGTTCTCTCTTTCAGTCTATTGCTAATTTACTGTCCTTCACTTCACTTGTGTTCCATTAACACACTACTCAACATCCTATATTCCCTATTCTTGATATCCAGATCACATAGATTCTGTCATATGATTGTTGCTCTAATATTATTGTAAATAATAGCTGTTTCATACAATTGTAAATACTACACAACACCTTTCCTAGATATTAGCTCACTTCACAGTCTTCTGAACTCTATTACTGTAGTGGTTAACTCTATTCTCTCACACACTACACCTATTTACTATCCTTTACTCTCACCTTACCTCAGAATCTGACCTCCCACAACCTCACTGCCTTCTAGATCCAACTCAAAACCCTTCCCTCCCCAACAAGAGTCTTATCCTCTTTCCATCCTTTTTAAAAAGTGGCCAGTTCGGTGGAAGATCGTGGTTAACACTATACATAGCCAAAGGATCTCCTATCTCTTCTCTATTACCTGCTACTGTAAATATTGTAAAATACTCTCTTGCTGTCTTAAACCATTTTGCCTTACCCCCCCCCCACCCAACTGATCACAAAAAAGAGTAGGTGGAAGCAGTGAACACCAGGACACCTGCTGGAAGAGGAAACCCAACAACAATGGAACCACCAAGAGATAACAACAGAAGAAGGTGAAGGAGGGAGTGGAAGCCACACTAGCCCCAATCCAGGACCTATCTGGAAATACAACGAAATAGTGGAGAAGCTACCCAGAACAAACAACTGAACAAGAGTAAAAGAGAATCCTCAAAACCTTGTACACATGGAAGAACCAGCTTCAATACAACCTGCCCTCACCAGCACAACAAAATATAAGAGGTGGTGGACAGAGTGACCCTCAGTTAATCAGGTGGTGGGAAGGACCCACCAAAGAGACCCAACAACAATCAAAACCCAAAGACAAACACAGATCCAACTTAAATGACAGCCAAGACAAATGAGCTCAGGAGATCAAAGAGACTGCACCACTGAATCACACAGATATTCTATCACAGAAGTTCACACCATAAACCCAGGGAGCCAGAACAGATCAATTAAAGAAGCTGAGGCTAACAAAAAGAGTCTCACCAACAATGGGAAGGCAATCCCCACTGAAACAATCCCCAAATGAAAGGAAAAGAGGAAGCCTCAGAAAAAAATGCTAAATGAAATAGAGGCAACTCAACTATCAGATGTTGAGTTCAAAGCAATGGTTATCAGGAAGCTCAATGAGCTCACAATGAGCTAACAGAAACTACAGGGAAGCTACAACAAACTCACTGCAAACTATATCAACATGAAAAAGGAAATAGAAACTATCTCTAACAAGAGCGAAGAGGAAATGAAAAATACAATTTCTGACCTGAAGAACACAGTAGAAGGAATCAAAAGCAGGATCAATGAAGCAGAAGACTGGATCAGTGAATTGGAGGACAAAGTAGAAAAAACACCCAGAAAGAGCAAGAAAAGGAAAAGAGGCTCAGAAATAATGAAGAGGGATTAAGAAAAATGCAGGATAATATGAAAGATAGTAGTATCCATATAACAGGGATACCAGAAGGAGAAGAAGAAGAGCAAGGTATAGAAAACCTGTTTGAAAAAGTAATGATGGAAAACTTCCCTAATTTGAGGAGAGAAAAAGTCACACAAATTCAGGAAGCACAGAGAGTCCCAATCAAGAGGAACCCAAAGAGGACCACTTCAAGACACACCATAATTAAAATGGCAAAATCCCAAGACAAAGAGAGAATCTTAAAGGAAGCAAGGGAGAAACAGGAAGTAACATACAAGGGAGCCCCAATAAAGTTAGCAGCTTATTTCTCAATGGAAATGCTCAAGCCAGAAGAGAATGGCAAGAAATATTACAAGGAATGAGAACCAGAGGCCTTCAACCAACACTACTTTATCCAGTAAGTCTCTCAATCAAGATAGAAGGCCTAAGAAGAGTACAGAAGTCTAAAAGAACACACCTCCACCAAACCAGCTCTGCAAGAGATACTAAGGGGACTGCTTTAAGGAAAGGAAGGAAAAGAGAGAGAAAGAGAGGAACACAGGTAGGAAAATGTCAATGAATAAGTACCTATCAATAATAACCTTAAATGTAAATGGATTAAATGCTCCAATCAAAAGACATAGAATAACTGAATGGATAAGAAAGCATAATCCACACATGCTGTCTACAAGAGACCCACCTCAGGACAAAAAATCTACACAGACTGAAAGTGAAAGGCTGGAAACAAATTTTCCAAGCAAAAAGACAGGGAAAAAAAAAAGGTGGGGTAGCAATACTCATATCAGACAAAATAGACTTCAAAAAAAGGGGCCATAAAGAGAGACCCAGAAGGTCACTTCATAATACTCAAGGGAACAATCCACCAAGAAGACATGAACATTGTAAATATATATGCACCTAACATAGCAGCACCCAAATACATAAAGAAAATCTTAGAGGACTTCAGGAAAGATATTGACAGCAACACAATTAGAGTAGGGGATTTTAACACCCCACTGTCAAAAATGGACAGATCTTCCAAACAAAATATCAACAAAGATATCATGGCATTGAACAATGCCCTAAATTAAATGGACTTAACTGATATATAGGCAGCACTTCATCCCAAAGAAGGGAAATACACACTCTTTTCAAAGGCACATGGAATATTTTCAAAGATAGGCCACATGATAGGCCACATGATAGGACACAAAACAAGCCTCAACAAATTCAAGAAAATTGAAATCATACCGAGCATTTTCTCCGACCACAAGGGACTGAACCTAGAAAACAAGCCCAAGGGGGAAAACCTAAAACACTCAAAATCATGGAGATTGAATAGCATGCTATTAAACAATGAATGGATCAAGAATGAAATTAGGGAAGAAATAAAAAATTTTCTGGAAGCAAATGAAAATGAACTAACAATAACCCAAAACTTATGGGACACAGCAAAGGCAGCCCTGAGAGGGAAGTTCATAGTGACACAGGCATACCTAAAAAAGATAGAAACATTTCAAACAAACAACCTAACCCTACACATACAAGAACTCAAGGAACAACAACAAAGACAGCCCAGAGCAAGTAGAAGGAAGGAAATAACCAAGATCAGAACAGAATTAAATGATA
>PVIA01013018.1:0-34508 GCA_004024845.1 Tonatia bakeri | reverse complement strand
CAGAGGTCCTATTCCTGGATGCAGATGCCCCACCTCTCCTGCTGAGGCTGCCCTCAGCTCTGCCTAAGAGGCCATTTGGGATTTCCAGGGTCCTTCAGCTAGGCTGCTGATGGGTCCAGAGCATGGGCAATACACTGCTCACGGGAACACGGGAACTGGCATGCAGGGGAGGGGGACAGAATTGACATTGTGCCGGAGAGTCTCCCCTGCCCCTGGCCAAGATGGCATCACAGGGAGGTTCTTACACTGAGCATGCACTAGGCTAGCAGGATAATTGGTTAGAGAAAAAAGCTCTCTTGCACCCTTCTGGTTCAAGACCAGGGAAAGGCAAGCACATGTGCCACAGAAGTCAGAATATTGGAAGGGGGCTGCTGCACCAAAGAGGCCTGGCAGTCTGGCCTGGGGAAAGAAGGGATTTTCCAGGATGTGGACTCACCTGGAGCATGCAGAAGTTTAGGAAGTTAATTGGTCATTCAGAGAGAGCACTTGGCCCATCCCATATCCAAAACTGATATAGTCCCAGGGGGACAAATAAATGGCTCTTCACTCCTGCTCATCACTCACTGCTTGGGACCTGCTCTGGAACAGGACACTGGCCTGCCCTTTCCATGGGCCATGTGACCATAGTAGTCACATGGCCCATAGCCTCTAGGAGGAACTCTTTCTCTCTCTCTCTTTCTCTCTCTCTCTCTCTCTCTCTCCCCCCCCCCTCCTGTCTGGTGAAGAATCCACTAGTGCATTCACACAGTCTCTGGTCTAGAGCATGAAACCTTCTGGCCCTGTCAGCCCAATGGAGTCATGCCAGCTCCACACTTGGATTCCAAGAGGAAGTCTGGAGCCAGACAGCAGCCAGGAACAAGTTTAGCTATCCAAACAACTGCTTAGCAGAACCCTGTGAATCCCAAAGGACAGTACTTCAAACGGGAACAGGAATCTGAACACTGTCTTTTGTTTTGATCTTGCAGAGGATCGCTGGACTTTGCCTAGGTTTCCAAGAGGAGATGGACTTGGAGACAAGAATTTGCCATTCTCCCACACCATGCAGCATGTGAGCAAAAACCCCTTTCCAAAAACCTCTTTCCATTCTCACAAGTCTCTGCCTCTCAAATTTGCCTTTTGTGGTGGCAGGCAGCCAACCCCCTATTTTGTTTGGTAACATGGGGACCCATGAGCATTCATTTGAGCTTATTCACTGCTTCTGGTGAGAGAAGTGAAGAGAGGTCTTGGCCCCATGCAAACCAAGGCTTTGTGATTCCAGCTGAGTTAGAAACCACCAAGTCCTGTCCTTTGAGGGGGGAGGTAATCAGCCTTTGGTGTTAAAGGGTGCAGAGAAGGAACAGCCAGGTGAGTGTGACCCTTGCAAGCCCCCAAAGAAAGCACAAGTGTGAAGGCTGGTGCCCTGTTGAGGCAATTGAGTCTGTTCACTCCAAAAGGCAGAGTTGATAAGACAGACAAGTAAAGCACCTGCCCCAGGGGACAATGTGGGCAGGCAAGGAGGGTAGGGGCTTGATGGGCTGACTGGAGCCTGGCTCGGCACTTCTGGGGTTACAGGTTGCTTTAGGGTACCTGTAGATGTGACCTCAGAAACCCAAGTTAGGGTTTCTGAGGCCAAGCTTGGGTAGGGAGAGCCTGGAATTGCTACTCCTAGAGGACCCCGAACCCCACTTTTGCTCCCCATCCCTGTAGGTTCCCATCCCCTCATAGTTCACAGCAGAGATTCACCTCTCCCCTTGCTGTCACAGCCTCTCTGGCCCTAGAAGCCTTTGCTGTACTGAAGGGACCCTCCCACCCACCACCATCACTGTCTCCTGGGGAGGCTGAGGTGCCCCATTCATGAAACATCGGGAGGCCCAGGTACCCACTGTCAGGAGCAATAGGCCCCAGGGACAGTTTGCTGGATGGCTCAAGG
This sequence comes from Tonatia bakeri, assembly GCA_004024845.1. Lineage (NCBI taxonomy): Eukaryota > Metazoa > Chordata > Mammalia > Chiroptera > Phyllostomidae > Tonatia > Tonatia bakeri. Next base: position 32,599 of record PVIA01013018.1, on the reverse strand, counting down.
GAGATAGTCGGAGGTGGTAACTGGGATGGAGGTGGTGACTGGTCAGGTGAGCTATCTGCCCAGGTAGTTGGAGCCCAGCCAGGGGACACAGGGCATAGGAAGAGTGAAGAGCAGAAAGGAAGGTCAGATGGACTGGCAGGACAGGGCATCAGGGGGCCCTAGGGAACCTGTGGAAGCTGCAGGCTTTGCAGCCTCCCAAGTGCAAAGGGTTCCTGCCAATGGGAGTTGGGAGCCAGGCTGGGCGAGGTGGGGGAGCAGGAGGAGGGCCAGGGTGAGGGCTCAGAAAGAGTGGGGGCCATAGAAGGCAGTGTTGGGGAAGGTGGTGAGGGGGAAGTGGCAGAGGAAGGGGCAGGAGTCTGGGTTGGCTTGGGACAGCAGGACAATAGCAAGGCTGTTCTTTCTTTATTGTTGCCAGTGAGCCCAATGCAACCATGGGCTCTGGAATCTGAGTTCTGTCTGCCTCTGTCCCTTACACCTTAGCATCAGATAATTAGAGAGAGTGTGATGGCGGAAAGCCCTAACTGCAGCACTGTCCTGTCCATTGTAGAGATGAGGAAGCCACAACCCTGACAGCGGCCATCAGAGGGTCTCTTGAGACAGAACCAGGTGGATTTTTTATGGGAAGCTGTTAGTGATGGAACAGGGATGGGAGGATGTGTCCTGGGTCAGGATCAAGTGTGTGACTCAGCAAGAGATGGGCCCAAAGGCATCTGGGCAGCCAGAAGGTGCAGAACCAGCCAGACTTTCAACCCCAGGCCCCATGTAGAGTGTGGTCACATTTGTCCCTAACATTTGCTTGAGTTCAGAATGTCAAGGCCATTGTTTAGTTCAGGCCTCCGTGCTATGATCTTATAAATGTTCACACCCATGTTCTTTTCACTTAGAAGAGGTATAGATTTAATTATTTTAATGAACACTGAAAACCTCTCCTTCCATAGTAGCTTTCCCTTCATATTACATTATGTGCATTATGTCACAGAAGTTAATGTACCTTTACAGAAATCTCTCGTTGTAAAATTCCATAACACATAAAGTAACACTTTTGGTCACCTTGCATTTTACTATCCATCCGATTTGTAATTTTCTACCTTCAGAACCAACAGTTAGGGAATGAAGTTGTGGTGTGTGAGAACCTCTAACGTTTTCTCTGCCCTGTAGGGAGGGACACCTCTCCCAAGCAGTGACAAGCTGATGAGGAGACAGGTAGCATGGGCTGCAGGTGGGGGAGGGGTGAGTTTCAGCAGCAAAAACACCTTGTGTTTGTTGTTCGGGTACAAACAACACTGGTTTGAGGATAAGAAGCAGAAAGAAGCCAGATTTTCTCTGCCAAGTTGGAGGCAAAGGCTCTGTGGATGGTGGATTCCAGGGAGAGCTTAAGGAGTAGGAGAGCCTGGGCTAGGGCTGATCTTGCACCAGGAGTGGGTACTTGTGCTCCACACTCACCATTTTCAGTGATTCCCTTTGCTGTGTTGGAGCTTTTTTTCCCCCTGACTCAGTGGCCTGGGGGTGGAGAGGAGAAGGAGCAGAGGAATGACCCAGGCTGGGGAGGAACTGAGCAGTTGAGGGGGGTCCCAGCACCACCCCTGGCGTGTGGAGGGAGGGCTAGAGGGGCAAGGAGGGTCTGAGAGACTGTGCATCTGTGGGATGGAGGCCCAAGAGCAGGATCATGGGGAGCAGGAGGGCACACTGTGAGAGGAGAACACAGAAATCAACTGCAGGAGCTACAGGAGCAGTCATAGTGGGGCCTTTGGAGTCAGGCAGCATGGTCTACGTGCTGCTTAGCTTCTGAACAACTGAGTCGTCTTGGGCATGTTGTCTAACCTCTCAGCGTCTTTGTTTCTGCACCCATCAGTTTGCAGCAATGCTGACTTCATGACCCTCCTGCAGCCTTTCACCAGCTACAGTCTGCGAACACTCCTCACAGGGAGGGCAATGGGGAACATGTTTCGAAAAGCATCCTCCCACCTTCCCCCTGCCTTTTGTGACTTTGGGTATCACAAAAGCAGCTGTTATCGAGGGTTCAATATCTGGAGCTTACTTAGCTCCCTTTGTTGTTACTGACTGCTCAGGTCTGGTCAGCCCCTAAACTCCTGCTGCTAAAACAAACAAACAACAACAACAAAAAAACTGTTTGCACTAGTCAGAGTTTGTAAACATACTCCCAAGAGACTCAGGAACCTCTAAGGACCACTTTGGTGGCAGAGTTCTTTACTTCTGTTAGACAACTGTCTCCCTAACACTTGACTACATTAGGAACAACGTCCTCATAGGATTCTAAGTTAGTATAAGTTGACCTCAGGAAAGGCATCACTTTAAGAAAAGTATTACATGCGATCACTGGGGGACTGAGTTAGAGGTTTAGTTCTTCTGTACAGAGTTTTGTGTGTCTTGCTTTTAAAATAAGAGAAGGATATCATCAGAAGGCAACATATCCATCCCCTCCAGCAGTCACTGCAAAAGTGAGATACAGCTCATCTCTTGTGTGTGCTGCTAAGTCTTGTCCAAGGGTCGCTTGCTTGCCTGAGCTAGGCTGCAGACACAGGTGCAGTTGCATTAGAGACAGCATGTCCTAGAAAACAGCCGAAGAATCAGCAGCAGCTGCTGCAGTCAGAGTGTCATCTCCATCAGTGGCAATGCCCAGTGTCTGCTGGGTATACTTGCTGCCTTATCCAAACGCTTCATCCACATCGGCACTTAGGTTTAGAGGTGTGAAAGGGTGGATTGCAGGATTCTGGCTGGCCAGAGTAGGAATGGTTATTTTGTATAAAAATAGTTCCCTTTGCTTTTGCTGAGTGGCCTCAGACCCAGCTCTGGCACAGAGTTCCAATCTCTATCATTCTGGTAAACAGCACTCCCCTCTGCCTGATGATTCCCCGAGAACCAGCCTCACACAACTCACATGCCACCAGAGGCCATTTCAGTGGCTGAGTGTAACTGGTAGGTAGAGGCAAATCTCATGGTGCCTTAGGCCTTTTGCTGACCTGAAGCACACTCCGTACTGGTGGAAGCTGGTCCCTCCCATGCACACCTAGGCCCAGGAGAGGCAGCCAACAAGCGTGGATCACTTTGTAACTCCTAACAGGTAGCCCAGGGCCAGTCATAGGCAGCATCTGATATTGACCCACAATGCAATCTCTCCCAAGAGGCCCCCGAAACCAACACACTTGGTGACTGGCTTTAAGCCACATCAGAATATGACTCGATTAGCTTCACAAGTGGCACATCCAAAGGGAGACCTCAGCAGCACCAGACCTGCTGGGGTGAGTTCAACTTTGTGAGGTCAGCCCCAACACAGCAGCTCATACACTGTGGTTAAGGTCAGTCCTCACACTCAGCCAGCCTGTGGGCCAATCCCAAGCACAAATGTGCCAAAAGCATTTAAGACTAGGCTACCACAAGAGGGCTCACAAAACCCACATAAGAGACATTCCTGCAACACCCAGCTCAGGTGATAAGGGAGACTGCACCACTGAGCCCCACAAGATACCTAGTACATTAGGTCACCCACCACCTTAAGCCACCCTACAAAGACCAGGAGATTGCAAATCTACTTAATACACAGAAACAAATACAGAAAGGCAGTCAAAATTGGGAGGCAAAAAAGCATGTCCCAGATTAAAATATGGGAGAAATCCCCCCACAAAACAACTAAATGAAATGGAGGCAAGCAGTCTACCAGATACAGTGTTCAAAACAATGAGAGAAAATAAAGATGCTCAAGGCAGTTAGTGAGAACTTCAGCAAAGAGATAGCAAGTATAAAATAAAAAACATAAAAGCCCTGGCTGGGTGGCTCAGTTGGTTGGAATGTCATCCTGTAAATTAAAAGGTTGTCGGTTTGATTTCCACTCAGGTCACATGCCTGGGTTGCGTGTTCAGTCCCTGGCTGAGGCATTTATGGAAGGCAACTGGTTGATGTGTCTCTCACATCAGTATTTCTCTCTCTCTCTCTCCCCTCCCTCCCTTCCTTTCTGTAAACAAATAATAATAATAATAATAATAATAATAATAATAATAAAAGCCAGTCAGAAAATGAAGAATACAATATTTGAATCAAGAACGCAGTAGAAGGAATCAAGAGCAGACTAAATGAAGCAGAGGACTGAATGAACAATTTGGAAGACGAGGCAGCAGAAAACACCTAATAATAACAGCAAACAGAAAAAAAAAACCAAAATGAGGATAGTTCAAGGGACCTCTGGGACAACATCAAGCATAACAAGATGTGCATCATAGGGTACCTGAAAGAGAAGGAGAGAGCAAGGAACTGAGAATCTATTTGAAAATATAATGACTGAAAACATACAGTCTATTCTATAAATACAGTCTATTCAATAAATAGTGTTGGAAAAATTAACAGATACATGCAAAAACACTGAAAGTACCACCTTTTTACACCATATACAAGAATAAACCTAAAATGGATTAAAGACTTAAATGTAAAACTTGAAACCACAAAACTCCTAGAAGAAAACATAGGCAGTAAAATCTTGGACATTTCTCTTACCAATATTTCTTCTGACATGCCTCCTTGGGAAAGAGAAACAAAAGAAATAATAAACAAATGGAACTACATCAAACTAAAAAGTCTTTGCACAGCATAGGAAACCATCAACAAAACAAGATATTCATCAATGATACATCTGATAAGGGGTTAATGACCAAATTTATAAAGAACTCATACAACTCAACACCAAAAACACAAACACTCCAATTAAAAAATAGGCAGAGGACCTGAACAGACACTTCCCCAAGAAGGACATAGAGATGGCCAATAGACATATGAAAAGATGCTGAATGTGACTAATCATCAGAGAGGTGCAAATTAAAACCACAATGATGTATCACCTCACACCTGTCAGAATGGCTATCATCATAAATCAACAAAAAACAAGTATTAGCAAGGATATGGAGTAAAGGGAACCTTGTGCACTGTTGGTGGCAGACTGGTGAAGCCACTATGGAAAGCAGTATGAAGGGTTCTCAAAAAATAAAAATGGGCCCTGGCTGGTGTGGCCCAGTAGACTGAGCACCGGCCTGTGAACCAAAGGGTAGCTGGTTAGATTCCCATGCAGGGCACATGACTGGGTTGCTGGCAAGGTCCCCAGATGGGGGTGCATTAGAGGCAACCACACACTGATGTTTCTCTCCCTCTCTTTCACCCTCCCTTCCCCCACCTCTAAAAATAAATAAAATAAATAAAAAGTGGAACTGCCTTATGACCCAGTGATTCTATTTCTAGATATATGTTTGAAGAAATCCAAAATATTAATTAAAAGAATATGCGCACCCCTGTAATCATGCAGCATTATATACAATAGCCAAAGTATGGAAGCAATGTAAGTGTCCATCAACAGACCAGTGGATGAAAAGCAGTGGTACATTTGCAACAGCATGGGTGGACCTAGAAGGTATTATGTTAAGTGAATTATAGTCAGACAGAGAAAGACAAATACAGTATGATTTCACTTATATGTGGAATCTAAGGAGCAAAATAAACAAACAAGACAGAAACAGACTCATAAATACAGAGATCAGAGTGATGGTTGGGGGCTGGGTGAAAAAGGTGAAAAGATTAAGAAGCACAAATTGGTAATCACAAAATAGTCAAAGGGACATATAAAGTACAGCATAGGAAATATAGTCAATAATATTGTGATAACGCTGTGACAGGTGTGGCTCAGCTGGTTCAGTATCATCCCACAAAGCAAAATGTCACCGGTTCGACTTTCAGTCAGGGCACATGCCTGGGTTGTGGACCCAGTCCCCGGGTGGGGTGTGTCAGAGGCAACCAAGATCTTTCTCGCCCTCTCTTTTTCCCTCCCTTCCTCTCTCTCTAAAAATAAATATTTTTAAATGTTCTAATACTATGTGGTATGCCAGGTAGATACTGAAAACATGGGGAACCCCTTTGTAAAGCATATGATTGTCTATGTTGTAAACCTGAAACTAATACAAAATAATATTAATGTAAACTGCAACTGAACAATAAAATAAAACAAAAGGATAGTTGTCCTTGATCTTGTCCAGTGAAAGAGTGCAGTTGATATATTGACTGTCCCCAGTTATTTTTCTCACAAATTTCTTCTAATATCTGGGGAGAAAGTTTAATTTCATGGGATTTTAAAGATTCATTGGGGTGAGCCCCATCCCAGGTCATTGATCATAGATTTTGTCTTCTCTCTTGTCTCCTGTGACCTAATGTCCACCACCCAGGCCAGTGTTCCTCCATGTATGTCTTAATTCCCTCCCAGGGGATATGGTGAGGAGGTGACTGAGGAGGCTGCTCCTGACAGCCTCATGCCAGCTTTCCCCTGACCCCAGGCTCTGTCTATGTCCAGTGTGCCAGAGAAGCACTAGCATTGAATCTAGATATTGACTGACTAACTGAGTCAACTAGTAATACTAGTTCCCAACGCTTGAGCCAACCTTAAATCCTATATCCCATGTGAAAAGATTTGGCCACATCAGGCCTTACTCTTGGTCCTCTTTGGTCTCATACCCTTAGAATCTGTACCAGTTGGGGTCCAGGAAGGAGTCAGAACCCACACTATAGCTTTAATAGGGAAAGGTTAATAAAAGAAAGCTTCAACTTCCAGCCAAGATGGAGACATGGGTAGACACACTGTGCCTCCTCACACAAACAAAAGGACAACAACAAATTTAAAAACAAAAAACAACCAGAACGAACAAAAAATCAAACTGTATGGAAGTCTGACAACTAAGGAGTTAAAGAAGAAACATTCACCCAGATCAGTAGAAGGGGCAAGAGGGCAAGGCAGAGGCTGGCAGACCCAGAGTGGTGGCAGCTGGCAGACTGGGCAGACCAATTTTCACATGCAGATAAACCGGGAGGAGCAGCTGGGGAGCAAGACAGACCACGCAACCCAGAGTTCCTGCACAGGGAAATAAAGCATCAAACCTCTGACTGAAAATACCTGTGGGGGTTGAGGAGGCAGCGGGAAAAACTCCCAGCCTAACAGGAGAGTTGATTGGAGAGGCAACAGAGTCCTAGAACATACACAAACTCACCCACCCAGGAATCAGCACCAGAAGGGCCCAATTTGATTACGGGTAGCAGGTGAAGTGACTGAAAACTGTCAGAGAATGGAGCAAGTGGCATTGCTCCTTGTTGGACCCCTCCCCCACATACAGTGTAACGACGCAGCAAAAAGCATTGCCCAGCCCTGGTGAACACCTAAGGCTCTGCCCCCTTACTAGTAACAGGCACACTGAGAAAAAAAAAAAAGGCCCAAATGAAAGAACAGAGCAAAACTCCCGAAAAAATACAACTAAGCAAGAAAGAGATAGCCAATCTATCATATGCACACTTCAAAACACTGGTAATCAGGATGTTCACAGAACTGGCTGAACATTGTCGCAAATTAGAGGAAAAAATGAAGGCTATGCTAAGTGAAATAAAGAAAAAGGTACAGGAATCAATAGTGAAGGCAAGGAAACCAGGACTCAAATCAATAATGTGGACCAGAAGGAAAAAAAAAAAAAAAACATTCAACCAGAACAGAATGAAGAATCAAGAATTCAAAAAATGAGGAGAGGTTTAGGAACCTCCCAGACAACTTTAAATGTCCCAACATCTTAATCATAGGGGTGCCAGAAGGAGAGGAGGAAGAGCAAGAAATTGAAAACTTATTTGAACAAATAATGAAGGAGAACTTCCCCAATCTAGCAAAGGAAATAGACTTCCAGGAAGTCCAGGAAGCTCAGAGAGTCCCAAAGAAGTTGGACTCAAAGAAGCACACACCAAGGCACATCATAACTACATTATCCACGATTGAAAATAAGGAGAGAATCTTAAAAGCAGCAAGACAAACAAGACAGTTACCTACAAAGGAGTGCCCTTAAGACTGTCAGCTGATTTCTCAAAAGAAACCTTGCAGACAAGAAGGGAATGGAAAGAAGTATTCCAAGTTGTGAAAGGCACACGGACCTACATCCAAGATGACTCTATTCAGCAAAGCTTTCATTTAGAATGGAAGGGCAGATAAAGGGCTTCTCAGATAAGGTCAAGTTAAAGGAGGTCATTATCACCTAGCCCTTATTATATAGAATGTTAAAGGGACTTATCTAAGAAAAAGAAGATAAAAAATATGAACAGTAAAAAGACAGCAAACTCACACTTATTAACAACCACACCTAAAACAAAAACAAAAACAAACTAAGCAAACAACTAGAACAGGAACAGAATCACAGAAATGAAGATCATATAGAGGGGTATCAACAGGGAAATGGGAGAGGGGGGAAGGTACAAAGAATAAGTAGCATAAAAGGTAGGTATAAAATAGACGGGGGGGTTAAGAATAGTATAGGAAATGGAGAAGCTAAAGAACTTACATGTATGACCCATGGACATGAACTAAAGAGGAGGAATGTGGGTCAGAGGAGGTGTGCAAGGCGGAGGGGAATAAAGGAGGAGAAATGAGACAACTGTAATAGCATAATCAATAAAATATATTTTTAAAAAAGAAATTAGTCACTAGTAACAGGGGATTAGTGTTAATGTGGAGACTGGTTACTAAAACTGTAAGGAGAACTCTAAAGAGTAAGGAAGAACGTAGGGAGCAACCTCTTCCCCTCAGGCTGGAAGAGAAGCCTTTCCTCTTGCAGTGTCCCTCTAGCACCCTCTACTGGCAAAGGCTAGCTTCGTGCCAGGAGGACAAAGAAAAATGCTTGCAAGATCCACTGCAGCAATGATGAGTGGATCTGGAGCTGAGAGGCAATAAACAGATGACTGGCACAAATGCGTTCATGCACATGCTTGGGAACTTCTTCCAGGGCAGACTGGTGAGGTCCTGTGAGACTGTCAGTCTGTGGCATGCTCATCCCAGGCGGGCCCTGTGTTTCTCTGGACTATATTGGAAAGTGGCACTTGTACATCTGGAGGACAAAAAGCACTGCCTTGTGAGGGGACTGCCCCCAGGTGCATTGTTGGCAGGCTTCTATGCAGGGAGGGCTGGTTGCCTCACACGGAAGTGGGGGACTATCAATGTGCAGAGAGTTTGGTCTGCCCAAGGTCTCCATCCCATGTCTGAGGGTCACCCATGCCTTCACCTTAGCACAGCCTGGCAGGGTTCAACACTTACCTGGTGGTGCAACTCTGCAACCAGGCCCTGGGCGTGGTGGTCAGCCATGTCTGCCTGGTACTAGAGAAGACAAGGGACGCTCTACCAAGGAAGCTTTCCAATTGTTCGTTGCATTTCCATTTGGACATCCTCAATTTTCAGTTGCTCCCCTTCCCCATGTTTGCTCTGTAGGATCATCGGAAGAAACTGACCCTGCAATCAACATATTCACTCCTGTTGCCATAGTAACAAAGTACCACAGCCACTTCAACTCCCAATGCTTTGCCTTCCACTTGCCTGCTTTACTGCTAGCACCAGTGATAATTTGAGCCATTGAGAGATTACCACACACTTTGTCTCACCTGTGCCCCCTCTGCCCCCAACAAGGCACTTATCTCTGTGCTTCTCCTGGGTGATGGAAACCTAATCCCAGAATACAGTTTTATGTCTCTGTTTCCAGGTGCCACTCCTCATCCTAATTATAGAATTGGCCAGGATCCCAGAAGGAAATGACAGTAAAACAAAAGAAATCACAAAATGGAGCACAGTTTGACACTTACTACTTCATCAGCAACCCAAGGATCTCTAACAGGCTGTTATGGGTGGAATTGTGTCCCCCTCCCCCAACCAAATTGATAAGTTGAATCCCTAAGCCCTAGGACCTCAGAAAGTGCCCTACTTGGTCACAGGGTCTTTACAGAGGTAATCAAAGTAAAGGTCATTAGGATGGGTCCTAACCCAACATGACAGGTTTCCCCACTAAAAGGGGAAATTTGGAGATAGAGACAGACACGCACAGGAGGAAGATGATGGGAAGACACAAGGAGAAGACAGCCACCTGCAAGCCAAGAAGAAGGCCTGAAACCAACCCTTCCTTCACAGCCCTCAGGAGGAACCAACCCTGCCGACACCTTGATTTTGGGCTTTCAGTCTCCAGAACTGCGAGACAATACATTGCTTTTGTTTAAGCCTCTCAGGTCCCAGGAAACAAATACACAAGCCACAAGTCAGTGTAAGAGGACTTTCACTACAGGTGCTAGAAACCAGCTGTGAGGCCAGGACTGAAGGGGCAGGGGAAGTGCGAGTCAGAGAGATGGGAAGGGGTGAGGGACCAGAGACAAGATTGTAGAACTGGAAGCAGGTGGCTGTGCAGCTGCCAGCCGCCCTCTCTGGCCTCCAGATGCCCCCAATCCATTGGTCCTGCATTGGCAACTGTGCTCAAGACCTGAGACCCTGGCCCATGACTGTGGTTACAGAGTGCCCTAGGAAAACCACCTACTGCCACAGATTCATGGAGCTGGGTGCCCTGAGTCCTGAAAACAAGGGAGAGTGATTCAGGCTTCTGGGTCCTCAAAGACCCTCTTAATATTTATCTTTGCTGCCTCTGATATTTTTAGGTTAATAATAATATTCATAGTTACACTCTTGTTGTTAACTCTCCCAGTTGAAAGTTCTTAACATATTAAGAGGGACGAGGGGATGGAGATAGGGACCTGTAAGTTCCTGTGTGATAAGAGGATGGGGGTCAGACACTAGGGACCCTGCATCTGAGGTAAATTTCTTGCTGTCTTTGCTCCTGGAGGTGGGATCAAAACCACAGTGTGCACTAAAGACTGCATAACCCCTATGACTACTCCCTGTTAAAAGGTACCACTCAAGACAATTCCTTCAATTATCCTTAAAACTGTCAAACTTCCAGAATATGCCATCCAGACACCAATAGCAAGATCACCCACACTTGCTTTCACCTGAGGTAACACAGAGACCTCTCCCCCTAAAATCTGTGGCCACTATCCCTGGCCTGATTGCTGGGGCAATGTTGGCACTGGCCATGGCCCTTTTGTGAGGTGCTTCATCCTTTCCTGCCTCCTGATAACCCCACCCATCCTGTCCTATAGCCCCAGGACCTGAGGCTTCTGACTCCTAATTATTTCCCATCCCCTGCATAAATCACATGCCCATTCTTAGTGTTTTGAATGTTAAAACACCAAATGATTTAGGCTACAATATAATCTAATTGCAGCTCTTTTGTTTTGGATTATTGGTTTGTTTGTTGTTGTTATTGTTGTTGTTTTCATAAAATAAAACTATTTGTTTCCCCTGGCTGGTGTGGCTCAGTGGATTGAGTGCCAGCCTGCGAACCATAGGGTCACGGGTTTGATTCCTGGTCAGGGCACATGCCTGGGTTGTGGGCCAGGTCCTCAGTATGGGGTGTACCAGAGGCAACCACACATCGATGTTTCTCTCCCTCTCTTTCTCGTTCCCTTCCCCTCTCTAAAAATAAATAAATAAAATTCTTTTAAAAAAGAAAAAATAAATATTCATTTATACCATACAACTCACAGAAACAATACTAAGTTTGAAAGTACACAACAGACATGTTATTTCATGTTACATCCAGTAAGTTTATATACACATATACAGGAATGAAACGGAATTTTCAGCCATGAACAAGAAATCAGAATGACAGGTCTGGTTCATGGTACCGACACAGACACATGGGTTACACACGACGGTGGCCTGTGCCTTCACACAGTAACTGCTCATGCGCACACTCAGGGATGCTGGAGACAACGCCGAGGTCGGCATTCCTCTCTTCAGCTTCCAGAAGGCGATGGACTACAGGACTGGTGCCGTGATGCGATCAGAGAATGGCTCCTGGGCCAAGCAGGAGCCACTGCCAACTAAAGAGTGAGGAGGTCAGGTTGAGGAAACCAGTGGCTATGACTTCTGCTCGGGGGCTGGGGCTGGGGCCAGCCTGGAACCCTGAAAGGCCATTTGGCCAGGGAGACAACTTCAGTGTGTGAGGGCCAAAGGTTTGACTGTCTAGTGTGACGGGGGAAGTAGAAGTGCCATTGCCCAGAAAGAGAACAGAGTAGGCGGGGTCGTTTGCTGATGGGCTGCAAATGCAGAGAACTCCACCCCGACCTGCACGTGCTTACCCGCCACTCGCTATTTTGCGCATGCGTGCTTTCCAAGCCTGCTGGGGCTCACGAAGTCTGGCGTTCCTCCAGGCTCACCCAATGAGCTCATCGGACGCTTCTGCTTGACCAATGGAGCATCGAGTGACCTGGGGAGGGGCAGGGCGGGCAGGGGGCGAGGGGGGTGTGCGTCACCCAGCCGTTAAGAGAAGGTCAGGTGGGGCCAGAAGGGGCATTCGAGGAGGCACTCCCAGCACCGTTAGATTCCTGTGAGGTTCTCTGGAAGCCAGGAGGAATTCGGTGCTTTAAAAACCCAAAGGGGGCTGGGAACCCAGATTCCTGGGTCCTGGGGGAAGAGAAGGCGGGGGTGGGGCGGGGGGAGGGGCGGGGTCTGGGCCCTGAACAACGTGTCCCGCGGGAAACGGCCACTGAACCCAGGATCTGGGGCCCCTGGGGAGGACAGGGCCAGGGCCTCAGAATGCGGGGTTCTGCCAGGTGCGGGGCCGGGGCCTGGGACACCTGGGCCTTGGAAGAGCAGCAGAGGTTCAAGCCTGGACGCTGAGTCCGAAGGAGGAGGGGTCTCTGGGCGGGACTCCGGGGTCCTGGGATTGGGCAGCCTCTGTTTGCCGAATGCCTGGGCTTCAGGAAGCAGGTGTCTGGGCCTGGAAATCCCAGCGGTGGAAACTGAGGCACATGAGCTAGTGCGCGTGCGCACGCCCACATAGCAGTTAGGGGCGGGCTGACTTCTGGGCTCCGAGGCTCACCGGGCCCTGAAGTCCGTGCTTGCCAGGACCTAGATTTGGTCTGGTGCTGCGGGGTTGACAGCTTCCTCTCCTGCATCCAGTCGCACGCAGGTCCTCATCAGCTCTTGCAAACCTCTCTGGAAGGAGCCATGGGCCCCCAGCCCACCAAGGGTTTGCTGTTCCTCCTTCTCCTCGGAGCCTCCTCCCTGACTCGTATGTGTGGGGGAGGTGGGGGGGGGGCGGGCAGCGGGGTCACAGGAGGGATTTCTGCTGAAAAAAAAAAAAAAAGTGTGATTTGGGCCCCACAGAGAAGGGCAAGGGCTTATCTTCATCTCATTTTCTCCCCAGTGGCACAAAATTTCTATTGTCACAAGGGTATAGCCATGAGCGTGGAAGACAATCCAAGCATGTTTGACTGGAGCACAGAGAAATTTGAGACTTGTGACAATGGATCGCTTTGCCAGGAATCCCTGCTGATTGTTCAATCAGGTAGAATGAGAAGGGCGTTGGGGTGGGTGGGAGGAGGGTCAGCGCGTTCCCCTCCCCTCAGGCCAAATGTGAGGCCTGCCATCCCAGGCCTTTCCCTCTTGTCTCATAACAGGGCCCACGGCAGCAATTGTAGCCACGAAGGGCTGCATCCCCGACGAGAGTCCGGCAATAACGTTTGTCCAGCACTCCCCACCCCCAGGCATCATGGTGGTCTCCTCCAGCCACTACTGCCAGCTCTCCAATTGCAACGACAGAAGGGACTTACCTGATTTATGGAGTGAAATTCTCCCAGGTACCTTGGGAGAGGAGAGATGGGTTTATAGAGAGAAACTCTATAAACCTCTGAAGAGATTGTAGGTCTTCCTTCTTTGTGTTCTTTTTTCTCCCCCCCAGATTTTTTTTTTTAAGACAGTTTACCTTCAGTATTACTTTGTATTAGTTTTGGGTGTACAGCATAGTGGTTAGACAATGGTATACTTTACAAAGTGTTCCCCCAATATCTCAAGTACCTGGCCAGCACCCCTTTTTTTGTTCTTACTTGGCTTAGGTCCAAGTGGGCCATACACAGAAGGACTCAGACCTTTTGCTTGTCTTTCTTTTTCTAAATTGTTACCTTGGGATCTAAACACTGCTCAGACCTGAGGGTCATCAGTGAAGGCCTGGATATAAACTGGGTTTTGTGTTACTAAAAAAGATGTCAGTGGAGGTTTCTGAAGAGGGTGGGTAGCGTAATCAATACAAGTTATTGCTTCCCAATTGCCATGTGAGCACAGCCCACTTCCCCTATTTGGCCTAGCCTTTCAGCTCATTTCCTTCTCTTCCCTCTCTTATTCATTGTGTTCTAGCTGACACTAGTATTCAAAATATTTGACAACAGAGATGGTAGCTGCCAATCAGAATGGATGCTGGCTATAAAAACTAGTCCAGTCCCACATGTGCCTACCAGCTGAATGTCAACACTGCATTTTCTCATAATTTCCCATATTCCTTTGCTCTTTTCACTCAACCCCCATTTCCACACAGCTAACCTCTCTTCATCCTCCAGCTCAGCCCAGTCTCCACTCTGTGAAAATACTACCAAATTATTTTAGGTAGTTATGTCCTCCTTTAAGCCTTCACTTTCATACCTAAGGCACGGTGCCTACTGAGTAGTATTGTAATTCATTGCTTACATGTCTTTCTCCTCCTAGACAACAATCCTAAATGGAACTGTCCTTCTCATCTCTGTATCTCCACACCTAAGTACAGAGTGTGGAAGTCATGCTTTGGCAGCAAAGAAAATCAGTTGGAAAAGAGTCAGGAGGTGACATTAACAGGGCTTGATTAGACTGGCATCAGCAGGAAAGACTTGGGGAAGAGAAGGAGGCAAGGACAGACAACTCCAGAAGCAGGACATACTCTTAATTGTCCCTCTCTTTCCCCTTCCAGCTTCCAATGGGTCAGAAACCCTCCACTGCCCAACCTGTGTGGCTTTTGGGACCTGTCTGAGTGCGCCTTATCTCCCCTGTCCCAATGATACAAATCAGTGCTATCAAGGAAAACTTCGGGTGACTGGAGGTAAACTGAACACCTGATGGTTTCAGAGTCTGTAAAACTAGACACATGAGTGGATCCCAAGAGGTTCTGACACTCAGGGGCCCCGGGAATGAGGGACTAGATTCCTCTCTGATTTCCTAAAGCATATCTGTGTCTCCCATCCTTCCTTGTTCCATAGGAGACATCGACTCAACTTTAGAGGTCAAAGGCTGTACATCCGTAACTGGCTGCAGGATGATGTCTGGGGTCTTCACAATAGGACCCATGCATGTGAGGGAAATATGTCCATACCAAACTCTCATTCAACCCCGCAAGGTTGAAAATGGGGCCAGCTGGCTTCCCGTTTCAGTTGGGAAGTTAGAGCTACTGCTGCTGCTGTTGCTGCAGCTGCCTGTCCATTGTTCCTGAAGAGACGTCTGTCCCGGGTCACAGGACACCTCTTTGGACTGGGAGCCTTCTGACTGCTGGTCATCAAAAGGTGGAGACTTGAAGAATAGAGAATTCCTGTGAATGTATTTGATGTTTCTAATAAAGTTTCTGCTATATTTGGTATATGCCCCAAGATTCAAAGTGGATTTTAGTGTTGAAAGTGCCTTTAAGATTCATCTTCTCCAATCCATACCTTTTTTAGAAAGAGAATCAGAGATCTGTAAAACTTTAATGAGTTCCACATATTATATACTATGGGCAAAACCAAAGCCATAACTTTGATATTTTGACCTAAGTCTGGTTTTCCTTTCACTTAATAGGCTACCTTCTCTTGCTACCTGAACAAGAAACTAGGATTGACCTTCAGAGCACTCTCAGCCCAAACTTAAGGCCAAAGTTGACTGTTGGGGGTTCTAGAGTTTCCCTGGGAGGTATGGCAGAATGAAAAAATCAGACTCCAAATTCTTCTATTATAATGGGCCCCATTTCCCTAAGTCCATCTATCCCTTGCCCACTTTACATCATTCCTTCCCTTCTTTGTTTCCTACTGAATGCTTCTTCAGTGGACAGAGGATACTTAGGAGGGAGCTGAGCCTGAGACTATTGGGGGGAAGATTTTTTTTTAGATTCTCGTGCTTATATATATATATTTACTCATTACTCAAGAATACACATAATCTATCTTATTGCAGAAGACTTTGAGCTCTTTGCTGTATCTGCTAGATTCGAGGATGCAGACCATCCTCAGAAGCAGACTGTTGGCCTTCCAGAAAATGTCAATGTCACTCTGAAGGGATGCATGGGTATTCTGAAGGGCCCCAGAGGCTCCTTGCAGAGAGACTTCAATCACATCAATGCAGAGCTCAGTCACCTTGGAAAGAAAAAGAAGAAGCTTTGGGTTGGCAAATGGTGAGGAAATGGGAAGGAACTGGCCACTTTTCACACTCTCTGCCGTCATGTGCAGAACATGTTCAAGGGTGTCACACTGGGCTTCCATTACAAGATGAGTCTGTCTGCCTTCACCCTCCCATCAACATCATTATTCAGGAGAATGGTTCTCTTGTTGAACTCTGAAATTTCTTGGAGGAAATATACACCTGCAGTGTTTCGATGAGTTCAGGCATTGCTTTTTCAGTGTCTCAAGCCCAAAAAGATGAGTTCATTCTTGAAGGAAATGACACTGAACTTGTATGAACTCGTATTCAGCTACTTTGATTCAACAAACCCCAACAGTTAAAAATAAGAATATCAGAAAAATTTTGGATAGTAACTATGTTTCTGAAAAAGGAACAGTTTAGCAGACTGATGAGTAAGATCTAAGCTGTTTGGCTATAGAAACATCAAGGTGTCAGGTGATTCCTCAGACTTATTTGTGATATTTTAAAAATGCGACAAAATCCATGTACTGAGAGGGCGGGGGAGGGACAGATTTTGATTCAGGAGCTGTATAGAGCAAAGCAAAAGATAGGGTAAAAGGAAACAGACTTTTTTTCTTTCTAAAAGATGACTTTGGCCTAACTGGGTAGCTTAGTTGGTTAGAGTATCACCTCAGTACACCAAGGTTGCAGGTTCAATCCCCGATCAGGGCATGTAATGAATGCATAAATAAGTAGAACAAAAAAAATGATCAATTGATCTCTCTCTCCCTTTCTCTTCTCTCTGTCTCTCCCTATCTCTGAAAATTAATTTTTTAAAAAATATTTCTTTTTTAAAAAAAACAGATTTATTGAGATTTAATCGATGTACAGTAAACTGAACTAAGGATGAGAGGTGGGGCTTTTAATGTGAACTGTTGGCCTCTCCCTCAAAGGACAGGGGAGTTTGGTCATAGGATATGCCTGCCAAGTTCTTTCTAGAAAGTTGTCTAGTTGTAACTAGCTCTTTGAGTTAAAACCCCACTCCAGCTAATAATACTTGATGTTTGTCCCTAGGCATCCAGTTCCCCATCGTGTCAGTTTGCTGAATCTCTCTAAAGAAGGAGAAGCACAAACAAAATTTTAACTTAATTAGGGGAATATAAGTTTGGAAAACAATAGGCATCCAAAGCTATGCTAGTAAATGTTATTTAGGACAAAAAAAATCTAAAACAAAAAACCAACAACAACAAAAAAAGCCAAGTAAGGCCCTGGCTGGTACAGCTCAGTTGATTGGGCATCATCCTGCAAAGTGAAAGGTCTCCAGTTCAATTCCCAGTTAGGGCACATACTTATGTTACAGGTTCAATCCCTGGTCAGGGCACATACAAGAGGCAACCAACCAATGTTTCTCTCTTGCATCAATACTTCTCTCCCTCTCTTTCTCCTTCCCTTCCCCTCACTCAAAAAAGTTAATTAATTAATTAATTAATTAAACCTTTCTTTTAAAAAAGCCAAGTAAGTGTTTTCACAGGACACTGGCTTTCTAATGGCTCTGAAGACAGTTGCAGGAGAAATTCCTAAGTAAACAAAGAGAGGACACAATATTCAAAAATTCACTCAAAGAACTTCATGCAGCATCTACAAATTTCTCAGGTCACAAACTCAAGTGTGCAGATTTCCAAACATTTTAATGCAAACATATAATATATAACTTTTTACATATTTTCATTTTTTCCACAATTTTTTATTGTTGTTCAAGTACAGTTGCCTCCATTTTCCCCCTACACCAGCCATCCCCACTTCCCACCCTTGATCCTACACCCCTTGGTTTTGTCCATGTTCCTGAAAACCCTTCCCCCTTTCTTCCCCATTAGCCCCTCCCCCCCACCCCCCATACCCACTCTCGTTACTGTCAGTTTGTTCTTAATTTCAATGTCTCTGGTTATATTTTGCTTGCTTGTTTGTTTTGGTGATTAGGTTCCACTTATAGATGAGATCATATGGTATTTGTCTTTCAGTGCCTGGCTTGCTGCACTTAGCATAATGCTCTCCAGATCCACCCATGCTGTTGAGAAGAGTGGGAGCTCCTCCTTTCTTTCTGTTGCATAGAATTCCCTTGTGTAAATGTACCATGGTTTTCTGATCCATTCATTTACTGATGGGCACTTAGGTTGATTCCAGCACTTGGCTGTTGTAAATTGTGCTGCTATGAACATTGGGATGCATAGGTTCTTTTGAATTGGTGTTTCCAGGTTCTTAGGGTATAATGCCAGCAGTGGAATTGCTGGGTCAAAAGGCAGTTCCATTTTTAGTTTTCTGAGGAAATTCCATACTGTTTTCCACAGTGGCTGCACCAGTCTGCATTCCCACCAACACTGCACTAGGGTTCCCTTTTCTCTATGTCCTCACCAGCACTTGTTTGTTGATTTATTGATGATAGCCATTCTGACAGGTGTGAGTATCTCATTGGGTTTTAATTTGCATTTCTCTGATGATTAGTGATGTTGAGCATCTTTTCATATGTCTGTTAGCCATCTGTATGTCCTCTATGATAGAGTGTCTATTCAGGTCCTTTGCCCATTTTTTAATTGAATAGTTTGGGTTTTTTAGGTGAGTTGTATGAGTTTTTTATAAATTTTGTATCAGATGCATCATTGGCAAATATCTTCTCCCATTCAGTGGGTTGTCTTTTTGTTTTGTTGATGGTTTCCTTTGCTGTGCAAAACCTTTTTATCTGATGCAGTTCTATTTGTTTATTTTTTCTTTTGGTTCCCTTTCTCAAGGAGATACGTCAGAAAAAAGTATTTCTAAGAGGAATGTCCAAGATTTTACTACCTACATTTTCTTCTAGGGGTTTTATGGTTTCAAGTCTTACATTTAAGTCTTTAATAAATTTTGAATTTATTCTTCTATATGCTGTAAGAAGGTGATCTAGTTTCATTTTTTGTGTATATGTCCAATTTTCCCAACACCATTTATTGAACAGACTTTTTCCATTGTATACTCCTGCCTCTTTTGTCATAGATCAGCAATTTCCAACCTTTTTGATCTCATAGCACACATAAACTAATTACTAAAATTCAATGACATACAAAAAATATATGTTTTGCCAACCTGACAAAAAAATAGGCATAATTTTTATTCATTCACAATAGACATTTATTGTTATATTAGCTGTTGTCTTTTTTTTTTACAATCTAAGGGAAAATGGGTCAGTGCTTCTGACTAAAGTCAAGTATCGCATATTTTAAAAATTCTTGCAGCACACTGGTTGACAATCACTATCATAGATTAATTCACCATATAGATATATGTTTATTTCTGGGCTCTCTATTCTGTTCCATTAATCTATACATTTGTTTTATGCCAGTACCATCCTAATTTGATTATGATAGCCTTGTAATATAGATTGATATCAGGTTGCATGATACCTCCAACTTTGTTCTTCTTTCTCAAGATGACTGTGGCTATTCAGGGTCTTTTATATACTTTTGGTTTACTTCTGTGAAAAATGTCACTGGTGTTTTGATTAAAATTGTGTCAAATCTATAGATCGTTTTTCTCCATTAAGCTTTGGGTAGCATTGACATTTCAATACTACCCAAAGAGAGGGAGTGTTTCTACACTCAATTCTTTGTTTCATACCATTGTGGTCAGAGAATATGCTTAAACTGTTTCTACACTCCCTCTCTACAAATAAATAAATAAAATCTTTTAAAAAAAGAAAAAAACTGGAAAATATACAAATAAATAGAAGAATATACTGTGTCCATGGGTAGAGGAATAAATATCACACACCCTACTGGGAACCTGACCTGCATCCCAGGCATGTGCCCTGACTGGGAATTGAACTGGCAACCCTTTGGCTCTTAGGCAGGTGCTCAGTCCATTGAGCCATACCAGCCAGGGCTCATTTTTTTTTTCTGTAGTATCTTATAATCCTCTGAGTACAGGTATTTCACATTCTTAGTTAAATTTATTCCTAGGCCTGGCTGGTGTGGCTCAGTGGATTGGTTGCCAGCCTGAGAATCAAGGGTCACCAGTTCAGTTCCCAGTCAGGGCACATGCCTGGGTTGCTGGCCGGGTTCCCAGTAGGGAGCATGCAAGAGGCAACCACACATTGATGTTTCTCTCCCTCTCCTTCTCCCTCCCTTTCCCTCTCTAAAAATAAATAAATAAAATCTTTTTTAAAAGTTTATTTCTAGGTATTTTATTTTTTGATGCAATTGCAAATGAGATTGTATTCTTAGTTTCCTTTTTGATAATTCATTATCAGTGTATAAAAATGCAACCAACTTCTGAATATATATTTTGTATACTGCTACTTTACTGAATTCATTTATCTGTTCTAGTAGTTCTTTTAGTGGAATCTTTAGGGTTCTCTATATACAGTATAATGTCATCTGCAAATAATGACAGTTTTACTTCTTCCTTTCCAATTTGGGTGTCTTTTATTTCTTCTTCTTGTCTGATTGCTTGAATAAGTAAAAGTGGACATCTTGTCTTGTTCCTGACCTTAAAGGCAACACTTTTACTTTTTCCCTGTTGAGTATGATGTTAGCCGTAGGTTTGTCATATGTGGCCTTTATTATATTGAGGTATGTTGACTCCCACTTTGCTGAGAGTTTTTATCATAAATATGTACAGGATTGGCAAATGCTTTTTTTCTACATCTATCGATATGATCAAACAATTTTTGTCCTTCATTTTGTTTATGTGGCATATCAAGTATTGATTTGCAGATATTGAAATATTCCAGTATCTCAGGAATAAATTCCTGTTGATCATGGTGTATTATCTTTTTAATATACTACTGAATTTGGTTTGCTAATACTTTGTTGAGGATTTTTGCATATACTCATATGTTCATCAGAGATATTGGCCTATAACTTTCTTTCTTTGTAGTGTCTTTATTGGGTTCCAGAATTAGGATAAAGCTGACCTCATAAAAGGAGCTTGGGGGGGAGAAAACTGTACTTGAACATTCATTTAAATAAAAAAAAACACAATAAAAAAAAGAATAAAAAAAAAGGAGCTTGGGAATCTTCCTTCCTCTTGAATTTTTTGGAATAGTTTGAATATAAGTGTTAGTTCTTCTTTGAAAGTTTGGTAAAATTCACCTGTAAAGCCATCCAGTTCAGGACTTTTGTATGTTGGGAATTTTATAATTACTGCCTCATATTGTTGATTGTAATTGGGCTTTTCAGAATTTCTGCCTCTTCTTGTTCAGTCTTGGAAGAGTGTATGTTTCTGGGAATCTATCAGTTCTTCCAGATTGTCCAATTTGTTAACAGAGTGCTTTGTAATATTTTGTTATGATTCTTTGCATTTCTATGGTGTCAGTTTTTATTTCTCCCCTTTCATTTCTAATTTTATTTATCAGGGTCCTCTCTCTCTTTTACTTTGTGAGTCTTGTTAAAAGTTTCTTAGTCTTAGTCTTGTTTATCTTTTCAAAGAAACAGATCTTGGTTTCATTGGTCTTTTGTATTATTTTTTAGACTCTATTTCATTTATTTCCACTCTGATCTTTATGATTTGCTCCCATCTACTCACTTTGGGCTTTGTTTGCTGTTCTTTTTATAGATCCCTTAGGTGTAAGGTTAGACTGTTTGAGATTTATTTGTTTCTTGAAATAAGCCTTTACTGCAATGAATTTCCCTCTTAGAGCTGCTTTTGCTGTGTCCCCCTACATTTTGGGTTGTGGTGTTTTCATTTTCATCTGCCTCAAGGTTATTTTGCTGTCTTCCTTGATTTCCTTGTTGACTCATTCATTGTTTAGTAACATGCTATTTAGCCTCCAAATGTTTCTATATTTTTTCAGGTTTTTTTGTAATTAATTCTTTGTTTCATACCATTGTGGTAAGAGAATATGCTTAATATGATGCCAATTTCTTAGACTTATTGAGGCTTGTTTTGTGGTTTAACATGTGGTCTATCCTAGAAAATATTCCATGTGTAATTGAAAAGAATGTAAATTCTGCTTTGAGGTGAAATACTCTGAATATATCAATTAAATCCATCTGGTCTAATGTGCCACTTAAAGCTGTTGTTTTCTTGTTGATTTTTTGTCTGAAAGATTTATCTACCTATTGATTTCAATAGGATAATAAAGTCCCCTGCTGTGCCTATATTACTGTCTCTCCTTTTATGTCCCTCAAAATATATATATTTTATATACATAGGTTCTTTATATATTTAGGTGCTCCTGTGTTGGGTGCAAAATTCTTTACAAGAGCAATATCCTCTTGCTGGATTGATCCCTTTATCATTATGTAATTATTATAATATTTTAAGTATATTTTATCTGATATGAGTATTGTTTCCCCAGCTTTTTTTGGTTCATTTAAATGAAATATATATATATATTTTTTAAAGATTTTATTTATTTATTTTTAGAGAGGGAAGGGAGGGAGAGAGAGAGACAGAGAGACAGAGAGAAACATCAATGTGTGGTTGCTGGGGTACATGGCCTGCAACCTAGGCATGTGCCCTGACTGGGAATCAAACCTGCGATGCCTGGTTCGCAGTCCACGCTCAATCCACGGAGCACACCAGCCAGGGCTAAATGAAATATATTTTTATAGCCCTTTACTTTCAGTCTCTCTATGGGACTCTTGTGAATGGCATATATATTGGTCTTGTTTTCTTATCCATTCAGCTACCCTATGTCTTTTGATTAGAGAATTTAAGCCATTTACATTTAAAATGATTATTGATGGATATGTGTTTACTGTCATTTTATTATACATGTTTATGTTTCACATTTTTTATTTCTTTTTAAATAAGTCTTTTAACATTTCTTAGTGATGATCTCCCTTAGCTTTTTCTGGTCTGGGAAGCTCTATATTTCTCCTTCAATTTTTGATAATAGCCTTGCTGGGTAGAGTAGCCTTGGTTGCTGGTCATTGCTTTTCATCATTTTGAATATTGCATACCAGTTCCTTCTGGTCTGAAATGTTTCTGTTGAGAAATCAGCTGACAGTCTTATGACGAGCTCCCTTGTAGGCAATTGTCTCTCTCTTGCTGCTTTTAAGATTCTCTCTTTGACTTTAACCTTTGGCATTTTAATTATGATGTGTCTTGGTGTGGGCTTCTTTGGGTTGATCTTGTTTGGGACTCTCTGTGCTTCCTGGACTTATGTGTCTTTTATCCTCACCAGGTTAGGGAATATCTTAGTCATTATTTTTTCAAATGGTTCTCAATCCTTTGCTCTCTCTCTTCTTCTGAAACCCTTATAATATGAATGTTGTTGTGCTTCATATTGTCCCAGAGGTTCCTTAAACTATGCTCAACTTTTTTTAATTCTTCGTGTTGCTCTTATTGGGTGTTTTCTGCTACCTTGTCTTCCAAACTGCTAATTCAGTCTTTTGCTTCATCTAGTCTACTGTTGATTTCTTCTAGTGTGTCCTTTATTTATGATATTGTATTCTTTGCTTGTGACTGTTTTTTTATGGTTTTTATAGTCATTTCATGCTGTTGGAGTTCTTACTAAATTCATTGAGCATCCCTATAACCATAGTTTTGAATTCTTTACCTTATAGCTAACATGCCTTTATTTCATTTGGTTCTTTTTCTGGGAGTTTCTCCTGTTCATTCACTTGAGGAGTGTTTCTTTGTCTCACCATTTGCCTGCCTTGCTGTATTTGTGTCCATGTTTTAGGCAGATCTTCTATGTCTCCCAGTCTTTGTATGGTGGCCTTATGTAGTAGGTGTCCTGTGGGGCTCAGTGGTGCAGTTTCCCCAGTCATCTGAGCTAGTTTCTCCAGGAATGTCCTTGTTGTGGGTTATGTAAACTTCTCTGTTGTAGGTTAGTCTGGATGGCTGTTGATCCATCTGTGGCTGGGGTTGGCCCTCAGACTGACTGACTGTTAGGTTTTACCCCAGTGAAGTGTATGAACTGCTATGCAGGTCTGTACCTACAAAGCTGAATTTACCCCAAAAGGTTTAGGTACATGCTGAGATTTCCATTTGGGTGTGCCACTTGTGGGGCTAATCAGGTCACGCTTTGATGTAGTCCAAAGCCAGCCATCAGGTGTATTGCTTTGGGGATGTCTTGGGAGGGACTCTGGTCCAGGTCAACGTCAGACTGCCTATGGCCAGCTCTGGGCTACCTTTTGAGCTACAAAGAGATCACAGTTGGGAGCTGCCTCCTACTGGGTATACCTAGTAGGAGGGGCCAAGCTGTGTACCGAGGCCTGCTTCCACCAGGACTGAGCCTGGGACAAGTCAGCAAAAGGCCCAAGGCATCCCAAGATTTGCCTCCATTTGCTTCTTGCCTGTTAGGTTCAACCTCTGAAAGAGCCACTGGTGATATCTGTGTTGCTTAAAGGAGATTCTAAGTCACCAGACAGGGTGAGTGGTGTTTACTAGGTTGTTACTTGGCACCAATCCTGGGTCTGAGGCCACTCAACAAAAGCCTCAGGGTACTCCAAGGCCAGCTGTCATCTACCTGGGGCTTGTGGACCTTTACAATGGTCAGAGTCTCAGTGAGTCATCAGGGTGGGGCCAGTAGAGTTAATCAGACTAAAATAGACTGAGATTGGGTTGTACGGAGGGAGGGCTCTTCATAGGAAAAATGATACATAGGGGAAAATGGCTTTTGCCCAATGCCACATAGTTCATTCTCTCCCTGTATCATCTCTGATACCCCTGAGTTTGCCTGGACCTCCTCAAGATTCTTCCATAAAAATCTGCAACACAGGCACAGGCACAGGCTGCCTACAGGTAGCTGATTCCTCTGCAGGGCAGAAGGTTGGCAGGGCAGGGCCATAGGGAGTTTGGAGAGTGGGGCTAGTGCATTCTTTCAGGCTGATGCCATACAGAGGGGAGTGGTTGACCTGGAAAAGATGATGCCTGTGGGCAGCGTGGGCAAGGGACTCAGAACAGAGACATTGATGACTGTTCTTCCTACCCTTTCCCTGATGCCACACAACACAATCTCTCCCTTATGACTCCCAGTTTGCTCTGAGCCTCCCTTCATCAGAGCTCAGGGTGAGCACCTATGAATGAGCTTTCTGTGATGGCTCTTTAAACAGGTGCTTGGGTTTCCGGCAGTCTCCCATCTTACCCTGGCAGATGGAATCCCAGATGATTTTCACAGCCAGATATTATGTGGGCTCCTCTTCCTGGCACTAGTGCTGTGGACAGGGGAGTTCAGCATGGGATTGAGACCCCACAGTCCAATATCCCTTCAGATTACCAACCTCCAGCCCTTTTCGAGTTTCTGCCCTTCCTACTAGTCTCAGTGTGGCTTCTTTTTATATCCTTAGTTATAAGACCTGTTCAGCTCATCTTCAGTTGATTACTCAGGCTGATCATTCTATAATTCTGTTGTAATTCTGATTTTGTTCTGGAAGGAGGTAAATTCTGCCCACCCTGCCATTGTCTTGGATCCTCTAAATGACCCTTTCTTGTTTAAACTGAAGTAAAGATGGAGAGAATTGTTATACTGAAAAAATTTAATTTCATGTTTGGTGATCTGCCAGACCGCAATCCATCACATCTGTTCTTGCTGTCGCTAATAAATGAAATGGCATCTTCCTGACACAGCAAAATCTCTTGGACTGTGACAGATTTTTCTCCTCCTCCTCCCTACTCCCAGACTCAGCATTTACCTAAGGAAGCTGCCATGACTTGCTAGTTATCTGTGAAGGATTGCTTTCTATGGTAATCAGAAGTGCATTCTTGTATCATTTCTCTTAAATTTTGCAATGAAGAGTGTAGATATGGCATATTATAATATCCAAATATTTTTTGGTATTATCACAGAAGTGGTCTTCCATGTTTTTTCACATCCTAAGCCAAAATCAAAATCTTAGTATGTGTTTTTAGCCTGGGGAAGCTCTCTCCGGTCCTAGTAAAATACCACTCTAACCTGCCTTGACTTCACACCTTCAGAATCACCTTCTATTTCACACTATCTTTCCTTGTTGTCAGCATCAACCCATCCCCCTGAAATGTCCCATCTTTATTTTATAATGTCACACGTGTCCACTGCCCTCCTCTCCATCCTTTCTGTCACTATCCAGTGCCTGAGTCTCATCCTTAACCACCTCACCTCTAATGACTTTTCTTTCTGTCCTCTTCCTCATTGTCAAAAGGCCATTGAAAATACTAACCTTTAGATCTCAATTAAAGACCTCCAAATAGTTCTGGGCAAGATGGAGACATAGGTAGAGATCCTTCGCTTCCTCGCACAACCAAAAGGAGGATAACAACCAATCTGAAATCAATAAACAACCAAAAGCACCAGAAAAATCAAACTGCACAGAACTCCAACAACAAAGGAATTAAAGAAAAAATCAACTAGAACAACCAAACCAGTAAGGCAGTAGACCACATGGGCCGACTCAGAAAAACCACTGCAAAGCAGTGGACCTTGCAGGCGGGGCTGGCTGCCAGGATGGGCGACCTGTGTGGGAGGGGCTGACTTAAGGGGACTCAGAGGTGGCTGTGGGCTACAGTGGTTGCGGCAGTAGGAGAAGCTCCCAGTCTCACACAAGAGAGTCCATTTAAAAGTGCACTAGGGGCAAGCAGGCAGTCACACTGTTCCCTCTCTGGCCCCTCCCCCACAGGCAGTGCCACAAAGCAGTTAAGAGGGTTGCCCTGCTGAGTGAATACCTAAGGCTCCACCCCCTTACAACCTATCAGCTATGCCAAGACAAAGAAATACAGCTCAAATAAAAGGACAGAGTAAAGCCTCAGAAAGAGAGCGAAGCAAGGAGGAGATTGCCAACCTGTCTGATGGAGAAGTAAAAGCCCTGGTAATCAAAATGCTCACAGATCTGATTGAGCTTGGTCGAAAAATAAAAAGGCAAATGAAGGATACCCAAAGTGAAATAAAACAGAATGTTCAGGGAACCAACAGTGACAGGAAGGAAACCAGGACTCAAAGCTATGATTTGGAACAAAACGAAAAAATAAACATCCATCCACAACAGAATGAAGAAACAAGAATTCAAAAAAGTGAAGAGACTCTTACAAATCTCTGGACCAACCTGAAACATTCCAATATCCAAATTGTAGGGATGTCAGAAGGAGAAGAGGAAGACCAAGAAATTGAGAACCTATTCGAACAAATAATGAAGGAAAACTTCCCCAGTCTGGCAAAGGAAATAGACTTCAAGGAAGTCCAGGAAGCCCAGAGGTCCCAAAGAAGTTGGACCCAAAGAGGAACACACCATCATTAAGTTACCCAAGATTAAATATAAAGAGAGAATCCTAAAAGAAGCAAGACTAAAGGAGAGAATTACCTACAAAGGAGTTTTCATTAGACTATCAGCTGATTTCTCAAAAGAAACCTTGCAGGCAAGAAGGGGCTGGAAAGAAGTATCTGAAGTCATGAAAGGAAAGGACCTACATCCAAGATTGCTCTATCCAGCAAAGCTTTCATTTAGAATGGAAGGCAGATAAAGTGCTTCCCAGATAAGGTCAAGTTAAAGCATTCATCATCACCAAGCCCTTATGTTAAAGGGACTTATCTAAGAAAAAGAAGATAAAAAATATGAACAGTAAAATGACAACTCACAACTATCAACAAATGAACCTAAAAGAAAAAAACAACAACAAAAACAAAAACTAAGCAAACTACCAGAACAGAAACAGCATCAGAGAGATGGACATCACATGGAGGGATTTCAGTGGGGAGGGGAAAGGGAAGAATAGAGGGGGAAAGGTACAGGGAAGAAGAAGCATGGTTAGTAGGCATAAGGTAGACGGGGAGAGATAAAAAATGGTATGGGAAACAGAGGACTCAAAGAACTTATATGTACAACACATGGACATGAACTAAGGGGGAGGGGAATGCTGGAGAGTTGAGCAGGAGGGTGGAGGACGGGAAGGGGGGAAATTGGTAAAACTGTAATAGCATAATGAATAAAAAATATTTTTTAAAAAAAGGCCTCCTGCAAAACACTTGCAACATAGAAGATGTATGTGATGATAAAGTTTCCATTTCACTTAAAGTGGTAAAATATTGATTCTAAGTACATTGTGAATAGTTAACTATGAATATTATTACTACCCTAGAACAACCACTAAAAATGACACAAAAGACCAATTATTAAAGACCAAGTTTTTAAATATTTTATTTATTTACTTTTAGAGAGGAGAAGGGAGGGAGAAAGAGAGGGAGAGAAACATCAGTGTGTGGTTACCTCTTGCACACCACCTACTGGGTACCTGGCCCACAACCCAGGCATGTGACCTGACTGGGAATCGAACCAGCAACCCTTTGGTTTACAGGCCAGCACTCACTGAGCAACACTGGCCAGGGCTAAATACCAATTATTAAAAGAGCAATAATCAGATAAATTCTTTTAAAGCATGGACTAACTATATACTGTCTGCAAGAAACTCTTTGTAGCCACAAAGAGGTAGATTAAAAGTAAAATGATACAATTCACTTCTCCTAATGGAGTGACAGAGACCAGATTTATCTTCCTACATGAAACAACCAAAAAACCCGACAAAATACATAAAATAATAGTTTTCAATACACTTGTCATCAAGAAACATAGAACAGTAATTCCCAAGAGACTAGAAAAAAATCAGGAAAACCCTATGATTACAGCAGCTCTCTATTTTGGGGAGTCTCTAGGCTATGGTACAGGAAAAGAGAACTCAAGTGGAGCCTGGCACCCTGTCCAAGCTGAGGATAATACAGAGTCAGAGTCCAAGGAAATCAAGGTAGCTGGCATGTGCTGGTCAGGACACCAGTGAGGAGCAAGCAGCAGAGAAAGGACTCCACAGGTCTGCAGACAGTCTGCTCGACCATGGGGCTGCTGATCACCCTACATGTGTGAGGAAACTAGCAGGACTGGGCTAACAGCAATCTGAGAGGACTGGAGGTCAGGCAGGGCACTGCCATAGGGCAGGGAATGAACAATGACTGTTCCTATCAGCCAGAATGAAAATATTCATAACCCACGGGGCACAGGACTCAGAAAGGTCTTGCTTCAGTAGTGGGGATAATTAGATCCAGGGAAGCACTATTTCAGACCTGCCTCACAAGTTAATAAAAGCAAGACCCCAGAGCATCAAACTGTTTCCAAATAGGTAAACTGAATTCTAGAACAAAGTTCAAGAATACTTCCAGGCCCTGGCCAGGTGGCTCAGTTGGTTAGAGTATTATCTGTACACCTAAACATTGAGAGTTCAGGCCACCATCAGCACACAAACCTAGGTTACAGCTTTGATCCTGGTCAGGGTGCATTGGGCAACCAATCAATGTCTGTCTATTTCTCTCTCTCTCTCTCTCCCTCTCTCTCTCTCTCTCTCTCTCTCTCTCTCTCTCTCTCTCATCAACAAATACATGCTAGGGTGAGGATTTTAAAAAAAGAAGAATACTCCCAGGGCAACAACAATTCCTGGCACCAAATGAGGTAAAATTCACAATGTCCATGCTATTGGTTAAGAAGAGAGACACACTGAGATGCCAGAGCCAGACCCTGGACAGACACCGAGGATCAGCAGCCACCACTAGACGCTAGGAAGAGTCTCAGAAGGAACATGGACTCCTTGATTTCAAACTTCTAGCTTCCAAATCTAGGGGAGAATGCATTTTTGTTTTTTTAAGCCAGCCATTTATGGTGCTCTGTTAACATCAGTCCTAGGAAACTAGTATTGCAGGGGTTTAACTTCATCCTTTCACATGGGGACAGCCCGCTGTCCCAGCGCCATTTACTTAAAAAGTCTATTCTTTTGCCTAGTGAATGGTCTTGGCACGCCTGACAAAAGTCATTTGGCCATAAATGTGGAGGTTCATTTGTGGTCTTTCTATTCTATATGTCTATTGAAAGGTCAGAACCACAGTGTCTCCAGAATGCTGGCTTCACAGCAAGCTTTGAACTTGGGACATCTGAGTGTTCAATTTTGCTTCTCCATTTTAAGATGGTTTAAGTTATTCTAGGTTCCTTGCATTTCCATACAAATTTTAGGATCAGTTTGTCAATTTCTGCACAGACGACAGCTGGAGTTTTGATAAGGATTGAGTTGGATCTGGAGTGTTGCTGTCTTAACAATATTAAGTCTTCCAATCCATGATGACGGGAACTTCCCAGTTATTCAGACCTTCCTTAATTTTTCAACAACTTTTCATAAGTTTTATAAGTATAACTTTTGTGCTTTGTTGGTTGAGTTTACTCCTACTTTATTTTTATATTTTTGTATTATTTTTATTTTTTATATTTTTTCTACTATTTTTATATTATTGTAAGTGGAATTGTTTTCTTAATTTTGTTTTGGGGCTATTCATTGCTAAACTATAAAAATACAGTTGATTTTTAAATTTATTTGGCAGCCTACAGTGTTGTGTAGGCGTTATATTTTTTTCCCTCTGGTATGTCTCCACTTTTTTTTTTTTTTTTTTTTTTTTTTTTTTTTTTTTTTTTTTTTTTTTTTTTTTTTTTTTTTTTTTTTTTTTTTTTTTTTTTTTTTTTTTTTTTTTTTTTTTTTTTTTTTTTTGAAACCTGGGCATGTTCTATAACATACAGCCCCAACTCTGGACACTTATTACTACTTGCCCAGGGCTTGTGGTGGTAGTGGTTGTTTCCTGTTTGTTTAGGGACTTGGTGGGACTGTTTTGGGTAGTTGGTTTTCTCTGCAGGGAGCCTCTGATGCTGCTCCTCACGGCACCTCCCAGGGGCACAGTCACCCTGGAGAGACAGTGTGGAGCAAGGCCATGTGTCTGTCTGTCCCTGTGTCTCTCCATTAAGCTGTCTGCCTTTGTTGTTATCACACCCCCCTGTTGGGATATTCTATTGTTTTCAACAGTGCCCTGGGACGTGACTTGCTTCTCGATTAAATTGAGGCCAAGCCTGGAGGTTGGTTCTGACCCAGCACCAACAGCTGTCTCCACTCTTTCCGTAGTTATCTCTGGTTAAACAGCTGGCCTAGGGCCTTGCCTGTGGAGGAGCTACCAGGATCCTCTGCGTGGCTTACCACCACCACCTCCATTGTTAACAAGAGGGCCCTTACTCATAAACTGCCCATCAGCCTGTTGCAAATGAAGTCACTCTCTGGAGAAGAACTTTGAAGCTCTTTTCTTCTATTGTTTTTTTTTTAATTAAAGTTATTGGGGTAGCATTGGTTAATAAGATCATATAGGTTTCAACTGTACATTTCTATGATGCTGGGTCTGTATCTTGCACTGTGTGCCCACCACCTAAAGTCCAACCATGCCAAAAGGAAAGAGAAGGGAGGGTGGAGGGGGGCCTAATACGTGGTGCTGGAAGCTGTCTGTTCCTATCTGGATCTCTGAGCCACAGCTTGAGAGCTGGAGGCAAGGACAGTGGAGGGCTTTTCTCAGAATGCCACTCTTGCCTTACGCACAGGGCACTGGGCAGGGTTAGCAGCTTCTGGCCTTCTTAGCTTGCTTCTCCCAGCATGGAAAATCTTCCTACCAGCAGGCCAGGGCAACGCTGACAGAGAGCCCAGTATTCTGAGCCCACTATTGCTGGGTGGAGCCTGGGCCCCATGCATGACATTTGAGACTCGGGGCTTAAGGGGTGAGTAAGGCTGGCAGCCAGCCCCACTGCAGGAATGCCACAGCCCTTGACTGGCACATGAAAGAAGCAGAGCTTCTGTTTTGGGTTCCTCCATTCATGTTACTTTCATCAGGGCCAGCTGAAGCAGGTGGTGGGCATTGGGGGCTTTGTAGGTAGATCGCTGTTCTGATACTTAGTATGTTTTCTCCTTTTAAATCTTTTAAAATATGCATATTTTAGAGAGAGAGGAAAGAAGGGAGACAGACAAACATCGATGTGAGAGAGAAACATGGATTGGTTGCCTCCCATTCACATCCCCACCAGGAATCAATTCCCCAACCCAGGTACGCGCCCTGACAGGGAATCGAACCCCCTACCTCCGGTTTACGGGAGGACGTTCCAATGAACTGAGCCACTCCGGCCAGGACATGATACTCAGTATATTTTTTTGAATAATTTTTTTTAAATAATCCATTTAGAGGAAATTTCTTTCCTGCTTCTCTGGGTCCACGAGAGGAGATTTCTAGGTTCCTTCACTGGGTAGCCCTCACAAGGCCTTCATTTTAAGTTCTTATCTCCATGACTAACCCCAACAGCCCAAAGGCCATGAATGGCAGCCTCACTGGTGACGATGGGTCCCACAGCCACTGACACATCTCTGCTGCTCAGGTGCCAGAGTACACATTTGGCTGTGGCTTCCAGGCCCTTTATTTCTGGCACCTGTGACTTTAACCGTGCCTCATTCACACCCAGCTGTTTATGGAAAATACTTTTCCTAGAATATGTTTTTAAACGGACTGCAGGCCTTTTGAAAAATGTCTGAGAGCCAAGCATGTGTCAGGTTCTGCACTTCAGACCGACGCCAGGACAGGGTCCACCCCGTCCTCCCAGTAATCAGTGTCCCCCCGGGGAGATGCACCATTGAGTTGCGAGCAGGGAGGGAGAGACTGGGAGAACACGACCAGAGATGCTTCTGCTGGGGAGTCAGAGAGGAGCTCCAGAAAGAAACGTTTTATGAAGTCAGGAAAGACACATTGTCTGTGGCAGGCACCCATCC